>NSDO01000001.1:871671-1014829 GCA_002286825.1 Lagenidium giganteum
CAACCTGGCTACCGTAAACAGCGTAATCATAGCGCAATCACCTTGAATGCGTGCGCTGGGCACATTGTACCGGGCCCTGGGTACCTTCAACACGCATGACTGACGACAAAGCTATTGCTCTACTCAGCAAGGCAGACGGAGAAGTTCTTGTTGACCTTGGTGCACTTGAGGCCTTCACTGCACGTGCCATAGTCGTCACCGCAGAGCGAGAACTCCTCGTCGTCTGGGTACAAGATCTTGTCCACGCACTCTTGCTTGCTACCCTTCGTGCGGCAGTATTGGTCTTCCTCACAGCCGTCCGTGCCGTCGTCCTTCTTGCAAGTCTCTGGAGCCTTGCCACGGTTCAGGCGGAACGCATCTGGCGGCATGCAGTAGCAATCCTTGTTGCTGACATCATGACACAGGCACTCGAAGTCGAACGCGCACGCTGTTGGGCCGCTGCCAACGCCAGCCATGGCGCACTTCTGCCATGGACCGGCATACTTGTCGTCCGCCCAAGTCTTGATGACGGAGGCATCGCGAGGCTGGCACGTCTGCTTGCCTGGTTCGCCCGTGCACACTTCAGCAGGATCAGCACAGAAGACAACAGCGCCGCCGTTCGGGCAAGCTTCGCCAGACTCGACAACTTCCACTTCACGGAACTTCATGTGGTGGTGATGGTGGTGGTGGTGCGCACCGCGATGGTGACCATGGTGGTGGCCGGCTTCCACGCCGAGCAACGCGGCGGTGGCAATGAGGATGACGGCGGTCTTCATCTTGAGCAGGGACTGGAGTGGCGAGCTTCGAGCAAAACCAGGAATGACAAGCGTCTGAGCTCCAGTGCCGGTGGTTGAAGTGGAAGCTGGCGCTGTAATGAGGTGGAGCTCAGTACGTTAGAGGCGGTCAATGTCAGATCCACCGCAAAAAATTGATGCAGATTCAGTGGAAGAATGGGTGGAAGGAAGCCTCCATACAAACCACCAGTGACGCTCCCGGTTGGCAAGGCGTGCGTGGTTGCCCAAGCGATCATCAAGGCGGGCATTTCTGTGCAATCGCTCCATTGCAGATGGATTCGAAGCAGCCTGTGTTGATGTGACAAGTTCACTGGTACCCACGTGCAAGTTGGGAGTTCTACGAGATATGTATGGATGACGACAGCGAGATCAACAATAGCAAACATGAAATAATTCTTTGACAAACCGGACAGTCGGGGGAGCTTCCCCGAGTCACGCATATCCCGCGAGCTAATCACGCCACACTCTCTACTTCTTGGCAACGCAGACCGAGAAGTTTTTGTTCACCTTCGAGCACTTGAGCCCCTTGTTGCACTTCCCATAGCCCTTTCCGCAAAGCGAGAACGCCTCATGGTCTGGCAGCAGGATCTTGTCCACGCACTCTTGCTTGCTGCCCTTCGTGCGGCAGTACTGATCGTCTTCGCATCCGTCCGTGCCGTCGTCCTTCTTGCACGTCTCTGGAGCCTTGCCTCGCTTCAGGCGGAACGCATCTGGCGGCATGCAGTAGCAATCCTTGTTGCTGTCGTCGTGGCACAGGCACTCGAAGTCGAACGCGCACGCTGTTGGGCCGCTGCCAACGCCAGCCATGGCGCACTTCTGCCATGGGCCAGCATACTTCTCGTCGGACCAGCTCTTCAAAATCGAACCGTCACGCGGCTGGCACGTCTGGTTGCCGGCGTCACCCGTGCACACCTCACCAGGCTCTTCGCAAAACACTGCTTCACCGCCGTTTGGGCAGACTTCGCCCGAGCCCACGACGATGACCTCGCGGAACTTGAGGTGGTGCGAGATGTGGAGGTGGTGTGCACCGCGGTGGTGGCCGTGGTGGCGGTGGCCTGCATCAACGCCGAACACGGCGGCGGCAACAAGAAGAAGGTACGCGGTCTTCATGGTCGGACGAGGGGGTGGCCCAGTGCTGGATTGGAGGTCGAAGCGGGAATGGCATCTCGACCGCTGCCGTTGAAGTGAGATGAGTGCTGTAATAAGGTGTGATACAGTACGCCACTTTTAACTCAGATCAAAATTGATCCGGCGGCGAAAATTCCCAATGTTTTTACATTTGCTGGGATGTGCATCTGCGGAAATCTGGAAACAGCAAGTGCTGAGTGCCCGGGCTGACACTCAACACCGGCGTGTCGCCATCATTTTCTGAGCAGCAGGCACGCAGACACGTTGGTCGGCGAGAAAGAGGTCACACGGCAAATTATTTCAATGATCTTGCAGCTCAAATCAATTTTGTTTGCAAATTGCAAACATCGCAATTCAACTCGATCATTCCCAGGTTAACTGTCGTGAGTTTCCCCCACGCAACGTGCATTAGGAGTTTGTTTGTCTCACATACCAGACTCTGGTACTGCGCGAGTCATCGCTCCGAAGATCCCTGGGATCAGGAACATGTTTCGTTGTGAGTGTGGACTGGACTGGAACGCTGCTTTGCTGCATGCAGCGATGGGAAGCATGAGCCAATCGCCATCTGACCTCGGCGACAGTGGGCAGAGGGATGTGCTGTCCTTGTGCACATGTGGAAGTCTAAAAGCCCACGATACCTCTCTTGCGCCTCACGATTGGGGCCACCCCTTCATGGCCTGAGGGGCATTGCGTTAGGCACCAAGGCGATTTGCTTCGGTTCAGAGTTTGCAGCACTCCAGCAGCAGGCAGTTGCAGTGTTTCTCGGTTGAGTCCTCAAAGCTGATCGCAGACAGCCAACCCAGGCAGCGAGGAAGAGGGACGTGGTTGCCTCCCAAGCTCGCTGCAGTGGTTTTGATGACTGGGCGATGCTGTCGTTCGCGAAGTGCGTTTGAGTCGAGTGACACTTGGGGCTCGGGTCGCTCACTGTCCCATGAAGAAGCATCAAGGGGATGCGGCGCCGGGTAACAATACCAAACCAACCAACGGCAGCATGCACGCGGTCGTCGAACTGGACAGCGCACTTGCCGATTCGCTGCGGGCTGAGCACTGTGCTCTCCGTGGCGACGACAACGTCACGGCGCGGTTGTCTTTGGGCAGTGGCGGTTGGCTGGAACCATGTCCAAGGACAGCGCTGACACTGCACCTTCGACAACGACACCGGTGACCAAGCCCATCCCGTCATGTTCCAACAAGCGCAGTCGGGCTGCAACATGCTCTGGCGACACCTGTGTGAAAGATGACAGTAAACCAAGCTGTGGGCAAGGAACACAGCGCCGTGCAATCAAGCGTTGCGACTTCGGCGACAGCTCGTCAAGCGGCTCCACGGCAACGCTGATCGAGAGCAGTCCTACCGTACTGCAGCGTCAGAGCAACCGTCGGCGGTGCTGGCTGTGCCACGTCAAAGTGGGCTTGGCGGCAGTCACGTGCCGCTGCTCGTTCACGTTTTGTTTTCGCCATCGATATCCTGAAGAACACGCCTGCAGTTTTAACTTCAAAGCCATCTGCAAGCGGCGATTGACGTTGGAGAATCCACGTGTGATGGCACGCAAGGTGGCGAAGATCAATTAAAGACGAGCATTGAGCGCTGTTGACGCGCCGTAATGAGTCCTTCACAACTTGCATGTTGTTTGCGCGTCTTAGTTGAATCACATTGGGTCGTGGATAACGCAGTGCCGATTTGTGATGAAATGACGTAACAAGTCCAGGATCCGCAGCAGCTATTTGCTGTGTGTTCTAATACGCGGTCTACTGATGAGGATCTCAAGAGTGCGAAATGGTGATGAACAACCCGTTTGTGTCAGTTGAGATAGTGAAAATCCCTCAGCTTTCATCGGATTAAGTTTTTGTTGGCAACGAGAACGGCATTCCACAGAATTATCGTTAGTGTACATAGAGTTTTAGGTCCTATATTCTATGCTGTTGTGATGCATTGGTCGATGCTGTCCAGTTTTCGCTGCAGAATCTGTGCGCGCTGGTGGATTGGATATTTGAGCAGCTGCCGGCGCAGTGGACTCGAGAACGTCAAATGGTCGTTCGGGTCTACCTCGTCCTCCTCCAACACAGCCGTGTACGGTGTCCGCTCCACCATGAGTCCATACGCTGTGGCGTTGGCATGCGTGTCGAACACCATCAGTTCCTTGAGGATGGACTTGATAACGGTGTCCTTGAGGGATTCGTAGCCCGGAACAACCTCGACATGATCGAATGCATAGCCAAGGAACCCAGGCGCATCGACCGGTGGCAGTACGAAGTCTGGCCAATGTGGATTATTGACAGGGACAAACGTCACGGGACGGTTGTAACCCGACTTCTTCCGGAACGCCATGACGTGGTCCGGTGTGCTTGTCAGCACCATCGAGAGAGCACTCTGTCGCTTCTGGGCCACGAAGCGTGCGATGCGTGGGTCCTTGAAGTAAATGATGTCGCAAAACATGGCGACAAAACCGTGGTTGGTAGGCTCGGTGTGTGTGCAGTAGTGCTCCAACGCAGCATGAAGTGGCTCGATGGCTTGTGTGTGCAGCAGTTCTTTCTCGACTTCATGGCGCAGCGAAAACATGTACGACTTGAACGGCGTTGACGACGTGATCGTCACACCGAAGTCTTTGGACAGGAGCGCGCCAAACAGCACGTCACGATACTGGGCCACAAAGGCGTACCACGCACGATTCACTTGCTGTACGTGGCCGAGCGAGGTCGCATCCAGAAATGACGCAATGAGCAATGACACTCCGTCCAGTCCGGTGAGCAGTTCTGCTTGGTCTTGGTCGAGCTCGGATCTTCGTCGCTGCACCACAAAGCCACCTGTCGCTCCGCATTCCATGAACAACGACGGTGGCTGCCGAACAAACGTCGATTGCAGGCCGCAGCTTGCGCTATTGTCATCATGATGGAGCTGCTCAGTCGGTGAGAGGTGACCTGGGCGCCAAGCGCTCAGTTGCTGGTTGACATTGACTTGCAGACGCGACACGCTGTCTTGGACAAGGCCGAACAAATTTGCAGGCATGGCACGAGGAAGCATGATTGCAATCGTCGTGCGGTCGTTGGTGCTGCCTCTGCTGCTTTGGGTTGAGAAGTGACGTTGAGAAATGACGCACGTGGTGCATCCATTGCGCAGACACAGTGGCCCCAATGGAGCCATGTGGTGACGCCCGGCATGGCTTGGCACGCTGCGATTGGCTGGAATGTAGCCAATCGTGCGAGGGCAGCTCAGAAGAGTCTGCACCACATCAACCACTCGATTAAGTACGACGCACTTAGTGACCATGGAACGCAACACGTCGAGCGGTGCACGATGTGACCACCAGCATGAGCGGTGAGAAGGTGCCCGACCGGGTGAGCACATCGCCCGTGTTTGAGCACGATGTTGATGGGGAGGAGAAGAGGGTTTATCGATGTCGAAGTAGAAGCCCGCGTGGGCGACAACGACGCTCTCAAGCGCGCTCACGATCTTGGTCACGATCTCGGTCACGATCCAGGTCACGTGGCCAGACACGGTCTCGGTCGCGTTCCCGTTCTCGCTCGCAATCTCGACACGAACGCGGCTCAAGAAGGCAGAGCTGGAGACGTGAACGTAGCCATCCCGAGCAACGATCAGATAGGAGTGCGCATCGTGAGCCTCGACGCCAGTTGAGTGGTCGACCCAATCTCGACGCGTCAAGTCGCAACACTGGTATGGATGGCGATGACGTGGATGCACACAGAGCAGCACGTGGTGAGAAGAACCAACGACTGCGACTTGCGCCAAACCAGCGCGCCATGCAGTTCCTCCTTCGCCAGACCGTCAACTCGCGTGACCGCCTCGATCGAGCAGAACGCGCGCGCGCCGACGCCAAGCTCGAGGCGCTCAATGCCCAAGCAGCTGGTCGCTCGTAATCGCCGCATGCCATCGTCAACCTTTTCACCGACATCAGCCAAGTGCATTGCGGTGCTGCGTTCCCCGTCATGAACCACCTGTCGTCATTTCCAACCCCCCCCCCCCCCCCCCCCCCCCCCCCCCCCCCCCCCCCCCCCCCCCCCCCNCCCCCCCCCCCCCCCGGCTCCATCTGCTTCCAGCGCACAATGTCGGGTTCTTTATTTTCCCACATTCAAGCCAACCAAGTCTCACGCACGCCCCGTGACATCACGGCGTCGACGATGTCGCATTGGCGCTCACACACACGCAGACACATGAATAATAAAAAAATATAACTATAGCGAGAATCAATGCACTCAATGACCCCATACGCCTCCATCCTTTCATCGTTCTCTCGGTGCTTCCTCTTCCAGCTGTGGCTGGTGCATGCGCAGTCGACGGGTGTGGGCCCATGCACGAGCATCCATCCCACTGCTGTGATGCGGGCTTGCGTATCGCTTTGTGGAGGTTATCCAGCCAGACAAGACACGAACAGGCACTGTTCATTCTGATTTCCCTGTCGAATCCGGTCACGCTCGCATTCAATTCAAACGGGCATGTGACCAAAATTGGTTCCTGTGAAATATCATTCCCTGCCTTTTGCATTCGCCCAAGGTGTCGATCTTGAGTAGCTGCGTGACAGAAACGGCGCGAGTGGTGCGGCTCGATGCCATTTGCGGAAGGGCAGGCCGGACAGGACAACAGGCCGAGGCGACCGACGGATAATCAATCGCTTTTGTGCGCCTGGGTGGGTGTGTCTGTGGTGCGCTCTCACGCCGATCGCGCCATCTCAATCAGCTCTGCGTGAGACCGACCAATCAATCCACCATGTTCTCGCCCACGGGCGCGGCCATGCGTGAAAGCCGCAAGCCCCAGCTCCAGCTGCAGCCGGAGGAAGACCTGGATCCGGCCATGGCCACCAAGGACGTCGACGTCGACCGCGTCGTGTCGATCCACATGCGCCAGACGTCCATGCACAGCTCGGACTCGGACGTGGACGCCGAAGCGCGCTGCATCGATGCCGCCAGCACCGACATCGTGGACGTGGCGGCCAAGGCGTTGGACCAACGCCAGCCAAGCGGTGCGAGTGCCAGCGCCAGCGCCGATGGCAATGGCAGTGTCAACAGCAGTGCCAGCAGCAGCAGTGGCAGCGGCAGTGGTGAGCCCATTATGCCGTTGGCGCACACGCACTCGGGCGACAACAATGACCGCGGCCACGCGCGGCGCACGATCAATTTGCCGCACTTGGACAAGTCGCCGGGGCGGGACTCGCCCGTCAATGTGGCCTCGAACGCGACGAGGTCGCTGTCATCGTCGTTCGCTGGGGGCTCGTACTCGTTCGAAGAGATCATGAGCCCACGCGCTCAGAACGGCGGCAAGCGCTTCTTGAACGGCTACATGCAGCATCGCGTGGCCATGGCCGGTGGCTTTCTCAAGTCGTGGAAGCGCAAGTACTTTCGGCTTCGCGACCACGCGCTGTTGTGCTACAAGGGCCAGGATGACTCGACGCCGCTGTTTGAGGTCGTGTTCACCGTGCACACGCATTTGCAGCTGGACAGTGATCGACAGAATGGGAAGGTCTCGGCGACGTCGATGGTGATTGTGCTCCAGTCGGTGGATGTTGTGGGGCACACGACACCGACGAAAAGCGTCGAGACACCGATCTACTTAAAGGCTGAGAATGCTGACGACTTTGCCAGGTGGGTCGGTGGCTTGCGCAACAAGATCGAGGCGCGCAAACGCGCGATGACCTCGGCGACGGTCCACACCGTTGTGACGACAGACGAGTTCGACATGCTATCGCCGCCACACAACGCCTCAGCCGAAGACTGGAATAACATCAATGCGCGCCGATCGCTCGAAGAGCGACAGAATAGCAATCGGTCGGACTCGAACCAACGTGACGCGCAACTCACCAGGCAAGCGAGTGGGTCACCATCTACCTCTCGAGGTAGTGTACAGCCTGTTATGGACCCCGCGACGATGAGCTTGGTATTCTCGTCGACCCCAGATCTACCTGAATTCCAGACTTTCAAGAGCAAATTCCTTCTTCTCAAGGAAATCGGAGAAGGCGCATTCTCGATTGTGCACAAGGGTGTGAGTCGTCTGACCGGTCAGCTTCATGCAATCAAGTGCAGCAAGGCATCTGCAGCGCTGGAGGAAGAAGTGGGCATTCTCCGCAAGCTCTCTCATCCCAATGTTGTTTCGCTGGAAGGTGTCTACAAAGAGGATGAGATGTACTACGTTGTTATGGATTTCTTGGGTGATGGCGACCTGTGCGATCTCCTTATTCGCCGTCAGCGACTCAATGAGCATGACGCGAAGGTTATCGTTTACCAAGTGATCATGGCGATCGACTACCTCCACCGACGAAACATTCTGCATCGTGATATCAAGCCTGAAAACATTCTCACGCACGGCAATATCGTCAAACTCGCAGACTTTGGTCTGGCCAAGCAGCTGCCAAACGCGAGCTCGATGCTCAAGCGTAGCTGCGGTACACTGGAGTATGCAGCCCCCGAGATCCTGTGCGGCCGAGCGTACGGCCTCAAGTCAGATATCTTCAGCTTGGGAGTTGTTCTGTATGTCCTGCTCTACGGCGCTTTCCCTTTCAGTGTCGAGTCAGCCGCAGCCTTGCAACGAATGGAGCGATTCCCTGATGGAGTCGATGTTCGCGACATGAGTTGCTTGAGTCGCCAGAACGAGCAGTGGAAGCTAGTGAGCCCAGAAGCACAAGATATTTTGCTAAAGATGCTGACCGCTAACGAGAAGGAACGGCCGTCAGCAAAAGACCTACTGCAGCATCCGTGGTTAGAAGCCGTGAGCGAGTCGATGACTGTCGCCAGTGTCGGAACGCCGCATGCATCTCGCGAAACGAATGTCGAGGAAGAGGAAGTCAGTCGAATTGCTGACTGCCGCCAAAAGGGCTTCGTGGAGCTTCTCAGTCGAGGCCTCGAGATGATCAAGTATGGAAACAAAGGCACGACATCGCCGCACTCGACAATCTTGACGATCAACATCGTGGACCGGTCGCTATCTTGGACAGCAAAGCCCAACCCAATCGCGTCGGCTCTTGGAACGAATGGGTCATCCAGGAAACTAGATATTGGTGCCAGCAAGCCGCAATCCTCCAGAACGATCCGCTTCGAGAACATCAAGGAGGTTCGGCTCGGGCATGGTACAGATGCATTCTTGCATGGCCGACCGCGGCCAATTCCAGAAGTTGCGCGGTGTCTCTCCATCATCAGCACTTCACGAAGTCTTGATCTGGAGCTGAGAGTGGCGAGTCAACGCGATTTCTTAGCAGCAGGGTTGGCACATCTCCTTAAAGATGTGCGAGTCACGCCACCGCTTGGAAATTCTTGAACGATTGCGCCAGCGAAGGATGCGTTGCTGGCGTTCGGGCATCGAAATGCCTTGATGTATCTAGCAATGTCACCTGTTGTAGACTACAGCTCTGTATTAGGTAGCAAAATTCTAACACCCAAGTCAATTTATACTTCTAGCAAATTGTGAACTCCTCCAGTCCTTCGTTCTTCACCGAGGATTCGCTCAGCCCCCATTCGTGCAGTCGTCGAAGGCAGTAAATAAGTTGACGAACATAATCGCGGAATTCACGCACGTGATCCGACTTGAATATGCCCGACGATAGAGAAGACATAAACTTGTCGGCAATATGGTCGGCGGTAATACCAGCAGGAAAGCGCCGCAGAATTTCTGCTGCGTACATCAGCAAGAACACCCCGCAATCGGAACTATTTGTCTGCTGAGGGATCTACAAGCCAAAGCAAACATTCGGTGCGGTCAGATCGAGTTTCTGTGAGCAGGCTGAAGAACGTACATCCGGGTCGAACACAGTTATCGCGCTTGGGTCAAACGTCGTAATAATGTCGTTTCCATCGGCTGATGATAGCTGGCTTTGTCGGTAGTTCCATTCACTTTCGAGGTAACTAATACGCATGGGATGGAATCACTAGTGGTGTCAAAAAGGGAAAAACTCTGTCGTGGCGTACCTTTTTATGACAGCACAAAACTTGTTCTTGCGGTGACATTTCAACGAGTCGAGGAAGAGGATGCACGGCGGGCGCTGCAACCGTTCATTTTTGTAGGCTGCGACTTCTTCTTCGACGGCTTGCTCCTTGCTGGAATCGGTTCCATCATCGACAAGATCCACCGTTGCAAGATGCGGACTCTCTTCATGCTTTAGTCGTCTTCGTTGCCGAATGATTGCAGATCCCGGATTGCATATTACTGCAACACTCCAATGGAAACTGCCAGTTGCCAAGCAATAAGTCATCATCTGGGTCGCATCCAACTCTGACTGTGAGTCATACCTATCGTTGATGGGCACGAAGACAAAGCGCTTGTCAAAGAAGTCGGACTCTTTTTGTGTCCAACGATGTACACGACCAAAGCGTTCTTCTGCCGTTGATGAAGAGTCGTATAGCTTCGTGAAGAAGTGCGAGCTGAAGAAGTATACCTCATGTTGTTGATCGACTCCAAGATGACGGTAAAGGAACCTGCAGATCACAATGTGTTGTGTTAGCCCAGATCGAACATTTTCACACCACGAAAGCATCTCGCTTTTCTTACCGCAGGTAAAAGTCGATGATGGTGTCGTTTAAGAACTCTCCTGGGGTTAGTCTATCCACATCCCCAGCAGTGATTGTGATTCGCCCGACTGCTTCCGGGTCTTCGTACGGATAATTCAGCAGGACCGATGCTTTTCGCCCAGCAACGTTCTTCTGGAATGTCGTGCTTTGGTCGGTGTCTTCCTTGTCATCCTGGCTAAAAATCGGTATCACTGCCTTCGAGTTCGATGCCTCTTGCTTTTCATCCTCATCAATACTGACTAGTGCCAGTGAGCGCCTCCTCGTCACTACGCCTCCTGTCGTTCCTTCAAACAATGAGCGTTGCCCTGGCAAACCAACACACTATGAGAATTCAACGGTGACCGACACATGCTCTGTGTGCCGTACTGAGTGTTCTGGTCACCCGTGCTGATGCCACCTTGCTTTCATAGAAGGCCGTCGCTATCTCTTCCCTTCGCACACTCGTTAGCCACGGAGTCAACCATCGCCCATAAATAATCTCATCAACTCACGGAAAGCTGTCGTGGAGAAGTGATGCAAGCGCCGGACGCGAATCGAGGAGGCTCTGGCAGCGTACATAGTCAAATTGATCTTCGAAATAGAACGCGACGCCAAACAAATCTGCCATCCAATACCAGGCAATAGATGTTACAAAAATGCTGGTAACTCCCACGCATTGCAAGGAACTTACTTGGCTCGGGAACAGATCCGTGCTCCTTGATGACTTTGGCACAGATAGGGTCGTATAAGTCGCCAAACGAAGCTCCACGGCGGAATTCAACCAGGAACAAGTACGATCGGCTATCTTCAAAAAGTCTACGGCATACCCAGCAACTTCTCCGCTTAGACAGCGTTCATAGAACTGGTGCCATCATCACACATTCACAACTTACCCGAGACGTTCAATGTGGTCAAATTGGACATCGCCATTCCATGCGCGCTCTGCAGTTTGCTTGGGCAATGCCTGCTTCCACAGCATCATCTCCAACTTCTGATGATCAAAGACGAGCTCGCACCGCCCGTAATCTTTCCCACACACTCGTGTCCGATTAGCAATGAGCTTGCTCGAACTGTTCAACCCTGCTGCCAACGACGTGCCCGCAGTCGTCCTGGACGGTTGCAGATCTTTGTCGTTCCCATCGCGACTACCACTGCTGTGGTTACTATCTGTTCCTTCTTCTTGTCCTTCTTTCTGCTCTTCCATGAACATAAAGCTGAGGCGCTGCCGCTTGTTCGGCGCTGTTCGCGCAGCACGTGGCTGTTCCTCGAAATCGCTGCTGCCACCGCCCTCCACAGATGCATCTCTGCGCTCCTTCTTCCTGTCACCATCGTCATCGTCATCATCAGAGCTATCCACCACCACGGCCTCAGGCGAGCTCCGTCGGCGCTTGCGCGACACTGCCGTGCCATTAGCCCACACTGGACTGCTGTTCCGACGCTTGGCCGCCGCTCGCGCCGCCACATTGCGCGGCGGTTGCTCGCTGTCGTCGTCGCTGGAGCTGAGCTCATGGTACGCGTGGCGCTGGTGGCGCTGCGTGCGTTCGCGGCGGATCTCGCGGATGCGCTGCATGGGCGCCAGTGGGTCGTCCACGAAGCGGAACGGTCGAATGTGTGTCGTGTCGGGGGTCGTGCGTTCCGTGCCATTGGTCATCGATGACGTCGGTGAAGATCCAGACGCAGCTGGCTGCGGCCGTGCAATCGACGCGTTGCTGTTGCTGTTTCTGCTGCTGTTGCTGCTGCTGCTGCGTGAGGACGCCGCCGTCGTCATGAACTGGCGCGCGTAGTCCAACGCCGCCTCCACGCTGCTGCTGATTATCGCCTTGCTTCACCGCGTGAGCATCACTCTCGACGCACAGCAATTGCACCTCGGGTGGACCACACCATCTTCAACAACATTGCAATACATTATTGATTGGGTTGAATTTTGGCGCAGCAAAAAATGACTGTTAACTCGATGGAGTTGGTAACAGAAGATGAGATGCTTTCATGAGATGGTTGTGCCACACGTGGATAGGAAGAGAGATGTGAGGGAAGGAGCGCGTGAAGGGAAGCAACCCACGCACCGAAAAAGCGTTCGTGGTTGCTACATTCGTACTGTAGCAAATTGTTTGCGAGTTGTTTATCGTACGATATTTGAGAAGAAAAAACTACACATACACGAGAACACGAGGTCAGCAGTTGCCCTGCACGTCTGTGTGGGAGCGTTGCTGCATGAGGTAGGTCGTTGGGTCCAGTGAGAATGTGGCGGCTGGGCCAACATGACGACGCAGAAGGGAGGCGTCCAGCACACGATGGATCGGCGCATCGGACGACTCGAGATCTGATTCTTTGACAAACACGATCTTGTCCTCTGCAACAGTGGAATCGTGAGTGAGTTACGATGGAGTCTCCGAAGTAGAGAGCACGTACGGGTATCTTCGTCCAGGACGACTTTGATCACGTTGAAAAAGCTGTTGAAGATCCATGGCGCGTCATAAATAATAGCTTGGTTGAGTGTCTCGACAAAGTGGCGCTGGAAAACACTCAGAACGTGTTTCGCTGCTTTGGCCGGCGGCGCTTTGCGGATAGAAAATTCGGACAAATCAACCAGGACGGTGACTTTATCACTCTTCGAGTACGCGATGGCACGTTCTAAATGGCAGCAGGTGGAAGACGATGTTCGTCAATCAACCGAATTGCTCAAAACGTGCGGTCTGCGCTCACCAAGATTAAAGATGATGTTGAGTAGGTTTCCTTCGGGATTGTACGTGTTCTCCAGATGTGGTCGCAGCATGAGGATAGCGTTGCCTGCTTTGTCAAGGAAGTCCGGAACGTAGACTTTGCCCGTCTCGTGCTCCGTTTTCAGCAGATCAAAGTGCACGTCCAAAAGCTGCGACACCTGGGTTTCTTCTCGCCAGCTGCACAAACACGCGGTCCATCAATTGGTTGCACGATCCAACGATTACTCCAGCATGATCTCGTACCGAATGGTCTCAGTCAGTGCCGCGTACGTGGCATCAAACGACCACTGGTACGACGTCAAGAACCTGGACAGTGAGATCCATGATGACGTGAGACAAACCACCGACGACATCACGTGCTTACTGCATCCGTCCTCACCGAATGAGCCACTCGGGCTCAGTCATTCGCAGCAGCTCGAGCGATGGTGAATCCTCACTCGACCGCAACTCGTGGCCGAGCTTCAGCACTGTGAGCTGTTGGTCGCGAGAAAGTCGCTGAAACATGGCGCTTGCCTTGCTTGCCACCGCGATTGGATCATCGGGGTCGTCAAGCAATTCCGTCGTCAGCGCGTCCTCGCTCAACTTGGACACCAAGAACGCACGCGTGGCTGGGTGGTTGGCGTATTCGGGATCCTGCACGACGAACGCAATAAATTCCTGGAGAAGCGCCTCGCGCTTCTTCAGCAAGTCCTGGCAGATCGTCAAGCCATGGAGAAGGCGTGGGAGCTTCGGTGGGAACTGCGGGAACTTGGCATCTAGGCTCTTGCGCAAGTTGCGGAACTCGTGGTAGCACCGCACGACCTGCCACGAGCACTCGCTCGTGGCGTGCTCGTCCTCCAGACTCTCCTCCGTCACCCGCACCGTCAGCGTGTACGTAATCCGATTCGGATCGCCGTTTTCCGTCGTCGTCAAGCTCACGCGCGCGTGGTAGAGATTCATGTCGACCGCACGGCTGGGGCACCGCTGCAGCTGCGGCTTGCTCATCGCCTGGTCCGCCGTGGCTCGCGTGTCCTCCTCCAGGCCGCTTGCATCCACCAATTGCAGCCCGACCGTGAACACGACGGTCGTCATGGCGCACAAATACCATTCCGACCGCGCCAGCAGCAGCGCAAACGCGGCGCCGCAACCGACCAACGCGTCACGTCCAGAGAAGCGCCACGGCCACATGTGCGTGGATGACGGCGTGGAGGCGGAGGCGGAGGCCTTGGTGGGGGTGAGCGGCATGGTCGTCGAGGCAGCGGGCGCCACTTGCTTCGCGTGGCGCACGTGGAGCGCGCCGCTGGGATCATCCGGCGCCAGCGACGCCGTCGGCGTCGTCGTGGTCATCGCCATGTCGTGGCCTGGGCCCGGGTGGCGACTGGGCGTTGTGGGTGACTCGCTCACCGTCATTGACGGTCGATTCGAACCAGATCGCTCGCGGCCGGCTGGGAAAAGCTGCACCGGACATCACCAGCGGCGTGCGGATTTTGACCAATCACAGGCCGCCTTCAAAGGATTCC
The DNA here is from genome assembly GCA_002286825.1 of Lagenidium giganteum. Lineage (NCBI taxonomy): Eukaryota > Oomycota > Peronosporomycetes > Pythiales > Pythiaceae > Lagenidium > Lagenidium giganteum. The sequence continues at coordinate 886,276 of NSDO01000001.1, forward strand.
TTCAAATGTGACTGGCGCGGACGCAGATTGGGTTCAAATTGACAAAACCGACAGTGTCGAAAATGCACGTGAACCTGACGGAGACGACCAGCATGGTTGAAGGAATGGACCATCAACAGACCAACAACAGATCAACAAGGTCCGGAAGTACATGTATATGCAGTAGAGCGGTTGAGCATGGTAATTGCACAGTGGTGAATGGACTTCGCTTGCAGTGAGTGTGGTCATCTGGATACTGGAAGAAGGGCCGTGCTGGGTGGCTGAAGCAGCAACGGTGTACGCGAACGAAAATGACTGCAGGACGCCGACTAAAGAACGCGTCGTTGGTCTTCTTGGTGCTGGTATTGAACAACGACGACGATGCTGAGTAGATATTGCATTTTTGGCAGTGAAGTGACGAGATCTTGATCAAGAGATCCAAGCGCTCGAGTCATCGGGTGGTGCGGGCACGCGGGTTCTCAATGCCTTGTTGGAGATACAACAAAGCCAACGACCAACTGCGCGACAATGGCTATTAATTCTGGAAGCAAGAAGCTGGTTAAGACGACCTGTCGTACGAGAATCGACGCATGCCTTCACTGCAGATTGCTCGTGAGGGCGCTAGCGAGGATGGTTCTTCCAGTGCTGAACTGCCAGATGGTCAGTCCCAACGACGTTGTGATCACTTCCAGAGCCCGCGTCGTGATATTCATCTGCTCGCCATTACTGATGCGAACCGTCCTCAGCGCCAACGTGTAGCTGACCAAGAACTCGGAGATCCACACGAACTCCGCGCGCAGCATCGGTCGTGTCACCAGATCGACCTGTGCAGCACCAGCATCGCGACGCCAACAATGATCGAGATGCTGCTACGACAAGTCGGCCAAAAGCTGTTGACGATAGTGTCGAATATGCTTAGGCGCCATTGCATGCCTTGAAACAACGAAAACCACAACAGCACCCACATCTGCCCGAAGCCCAAATCAATATCACTACGGAGATTCTGGTATGTGCCTGCAGCGATGAATCCATCAACATCATCAGGAATACCATCATGTGTTTAGTTACGTATGCAGCTGAGTAGCGTGGGCTCGCGGTTACAAATCCGCGAGACCAGTGGTGCCTACCTCAGCTCTTCCGTTCCACGGGATTGCAGAAATCTGCTTCAGCTTGCCTAGCAATAGCTTGGGGAACATGCTTAGCATCGAGGGCGGAGCTGGTCCGTGCGTCGTGCAGTGATGAATCCGCCGACGCACTGTCCAATTCCGCCGGATGGAAGGCGCATGGTGTTCCGATGCCAGAGATCGTGGTAAACTCGAACGTCCACGCAGGTGACCATGCAAGGCTGCGCAGAGCAGCATGCTCAGTTTGATTGGCAAGCGCGATGGCTTTTTCGCACATGTTCAGCACGGTCGTTTAGTGCGTTGCCGAGGGCACTGGTGTACATGAAGCATGTGTAGTTGCTGGCGACATTGTGTCCACGTCGTAGGTGCTGTGAAATCGTAATGCTTTGCGTCGCTGACTGTGTGATCTGGCGCTAGCGACAACAGATACAATTCTGCAATTAACGTGCATCCGCCTTGGACCGGGTGCATGGATCACGGGGACAACCTTCGCCCTTCGCACCTTCTTGCCGCCGTCAATCTTCGTGGTCTCATGGATTGTCGCCAAGTCGCTCAACTTATTGTGACTAAGCCTGTGGGGACGGAAAGATGCGCTGCATTTTGGGGGCTTGGTGTCGAATGGATTTGTTTTGGTCCTCGGTTTGTTTGGGCTGACGCACTTCTTTGCTAGCGCTGCAGCCTTTCGAGTGGATTGGGGGGGGCGGGGGCTACCATCCTTCGAGTGAGTTGCCTTGCTCTTGAAAGGTGTAGGTCTCGTTCCTTTGCGAAGAATCAATGACTTTTGCAACTACTGGTGTGTCGTGTGGTGCCGCGCTGCGCACGTGTTGCCGTCGGTCTCCTTAGCTACTGCTTGCACGAGCGGAGCTTTGAGACTAGCGGCTGTGTCGAACCGTAGTTGCCTCAACTCTCTTATTCCGCGGCAACGCTTCGAAGCACCTCGGCTTCGAAGCGTTGCCGCGGAACAACGACTCGTTCGGGTTGACAAATGAAATCCATCCTCGTTCTGAGCAAATGGCAGCTCGCTTTGGTCACCGTCGCCGCCCTGCAAGATTTGACTGACTTGGTATCGGCGTTGCTCAAACACCATGGCCGTTCCGATGAGATGACACAAGTGGAACGTGTTGGCGAGGGCGCTGGTGTACATGAAGCAGGTGTGGTTGCTGGTAACGATTCTGGTCGGTAGGATGGTGGCGTGGTTGGGATAGGTTTGGGCACAGAGTGCAGCGATGGTGGCTTCGTAGCCTGGTGCGCCATTCCGAGTTTTTGCATGATCTGCGACGGGATTCCTCAACATAAATATAAAGAAGTAGAACACGGTGCCACATGCAAAGGCCAACGTAACGGGACACGTTGTTAGCGACAGTAGTAGTCCGAAGATGCGTTTCTGCGGCGGTGGGCTCTTCGCGGCGCTGTAGCCGTTAAAACGCAATGCCTTCGTTCGCCGACGATTGCTGGTGCGGTCAGCAACCGAGAAAAACGTGAGAGAGACGTTCGACGGTCTGGAACGAGCCGCATCAGAGCGTTGCTCTTGGCCTTCACTTTCTTCCCGCTGTGCACGATCATTGAATTCTCCGGATACGCCGTCATGTCGCTTTCATCGCGGTGACTCGACTTACGGGAACGGTGTGGTACGCTACTTGGGCGATTGGTACGACATGATGCTGCTTCGATTCGTTTTTCGCTCGAGTAGACGCTCTTCACGGGGCAACCTTTCGAATGAATTTTGACCGAAAGTTTGCCCTGGATTACTACCATCTTGTGAGATGACTACCTTGCGCGCGACAAGACGTCAGTCTCGTGTCTTCCTGCATCACTCGCTCGGCGGGTCAGCCTTCGCCTCGCTCAATGTGCTGCTGTCACTGTCCATGGCTTCTCACGGGATCGACGGAGTCGAGGCTGGCGAGTTATTCCTGGTGCTGTATTCGCAACTCTTCTCAACTGCCGAGGGCATTACTGAGGGAATTGAGGCCGGCACCAGCAGCGCTACCGCACTCGATATGGATCTGTGCGGGTATATTTGACTTTGCACATGGAATCCATCCTTGTTGTTCACGCTATGCAGCCAGCATACGTCGCAGTCAAACCAGTTCGGAAACCAGGCGGGAGGTCGCATCAAAGAAACTTCGAGTACTTCAAGGGCCGCTGCGGCAACTAATTTGACGGCTGACTGGTTCTCGTGACGATTCTGGGCTTGTAGTGTCACAGGCTCGCACTACCATCCACGAGCCTTAATCTCGCCGAGAACGTGAGTATTGGCTTTGGAAGACGGCGATGCTGGAAGGACTGATCGTCATGGGCGATAAACACTAGCAATATGTGTGAGCGAGTGCCGTACACGTGGCACCGTGCATATCTATTGCGATCGTGCACGACGGCGCCCACGGATACTGACGCCTTCACGCCGAACGCTTCCATAGTGCCGGGTCTGCATCACTTCGCGAATACTGAGATCAACATGTTCAGAGCCGTTAGGAGTACTTCCGCGTGGCCAGCGACGTTGTATGACTTGACCGTCACGCCTTGTGTAGACGCAACCTCATCATCTGGATGTCGCGAGTCCGAGGTCAAGAAGGATTTTGTCGCGGGCAAGCTCGCAAATTCTCGACCATGCACCACGAATGTTATGACCTGCGCTTGCCGGGTCGCCAGCAATCCTTAATTAATCGGCAATGAACACAATGCTTGGGGGGAGTCTTCGTGGGAAATGCCGGAACTCGGCATCCAAATGTTGTGCAAGTCGCGGAAATCGCTGTCGCTGCGCTCCACTTGCCACGATCGCTCTTTCGGAGCGTCATCATCAGCATCATCGTTTTGGGTGTCTCTCGTCACGCGAACCGTCAACTGATACATGTGCTTGCCTAAGACTGTGCATTCCAACGCCTCGACTGCCACACGCACTTGATACAAGCTCGCATACTGTCGCTGCCGTGGAGGTGACACGTCATGTCGGCCGTGCGCTTGGGACATGGCTGGCTTACTGACTGGTCCATCCTGTCTCGCTTGGTGCCGCTCGAATGCCAATGCATCCACTAAGCCGAGATCAACGCTGTGATGCCGGCGCACAAATTTCCATTCTGATCGCACCTGCAACAGCGCAAACGCAGCTCCCACGCTCACACCACCCACCACACGCATGATCAGCACGCGCGGTCATGATGAAGTTTATGACATCCATCACCCACGTCATCAAGCAAATGTGATATGTTGCAACTTGATGGAGGTCGCCGTCACCCTCTGTCATCAATCATTTTCGACAGTCAAAAATGCCCAGTGGTTGCAGTTTGAATTTTGGCGCGGGAAAGGACACACCAAGCCAGGTAAGCCAAGCCAAGGCAACCAAAGCACCAACCAAGCGCTGTGATCACGTGCGTGTCGGCGCTGGGTGGGCACGCCAAAGGACGTCTGCGCGTGGCGCTATCGACGGAACAGTGCTCGAAGGACACGTCCATCCATCAACGGCCGAGTCCGCGCGCCATACCTGCTCACAGATGGAGTATGCGTCGGTGGTGATCGCCGAGGTGCCTCTGCCGACAGATGACGCATCAGGCGACAAGAGCTCGCTTTGCGGTAGCGCTGGGTGTGTGGATATGGCCGCTGGCGTCAGTGTTGTGGTCGTGTCTGCTCGCGTCGTGGCTGTGATCGAGCGGCCGGAACGACTGGAAGGAGAGCGGCGACGCACGGCGCTCCGAGATCGGACTAATGAGGGCAACGGAGCCGATGGGGCGGCCACAAGCGCTGCTGTGACGCAGATTGAGACCAAGAACGATGTGGTTGGCGTGGCGCTGAGTCGAACGGGTGCATATGTGGCCGTGGCGGATGCGGCAGGACTCGTGCATTTGTTCGAGAGCAGCACAGGACAGGTGCTGTTTTCGTATCCGATCGTGAAGACTGGAGGCGCAGATCGGTAAGTGTGTTGATGGTTGCGCTGGATTGGGTTGGCCTCGAGCGTCGTTGGTTTTGACGCGTGTTGCTGTGTAGTATTGCTGCGATTCGCTTTGCAACCCAGCACGACGCGTCTTCAACGGCAGTGACGAACGCACTTGACAATCTGGTGCTCGTGACGACGGGAGGACTGCTGTTGCTTTTCGGGAGCCTCAACCTCGTTGAGATCGGGACGTCTCTTATGTCAGGCGGTGCGAGTGCGTTGTCGTCAATCCTGAGCAAGATTTCGTTACGGAAAGCCGCTGTCGGACCGCGTGACCAAGCGTCCACATCAGCAACTCCTCTCATGCTGGTGCGAAAGAATTGGAATGCGCGGATCCATGCAAAACTGACTAAATTTGGCGATTTGTCCAGGCGAGCGAGTTCCGCTCATGTGTGCGAGTGGTGCTGGCGAACCATGACGGGTACTTGAGTTTGTGGGAAGTCCCTAAAACACTCTCTTCACCAGTGAAGGTACGACCAAGACACACGAGCCAATCACTGAGCAATCAAATTGTCACTCATGATATAGTTGCGCGTATGCGTTCGTAGAGACTTGGAAGATTCAAATCAACAACGACTTATACCCACGTCGTCAAGATGGAATGGGCGTTTGGCCGGCGTGCTCTCGCAGTCTTGGACGAAAATGGGGTGCTGACATGGTTGGTAGTGGGATGTGATGTATTCATGACTATGACGTTTTGACACCGCGTTTTATAGGTGGGATTGGCTCAACGTCCTTCCTATCAGAAGAAATGAACTAGCGATCCGATCGTTCGCCATCATCAAAACTCCAGCATCCGATGACAAAGCACCATCTGATGCCATCGCGTTGTATCGCGAGGGCAAAGCTGGATCCGAAATCACAGTAATGTCGATCGGAAGCTTTGCAGCAGTGCATTCACTGTGGTGCATACCATTCCAGGCGATGGCGTGCAAGACTGGAGTGTTGCTGCATGCCCAGAGTGGATCGCTCCAGTTCTTTACTGCAGTTGTTGATTCTACAAGCGTTGTTTACCGTGGCTGGCATTCCGTGGCGATCAAGAAGGATCCTATCTCTGGCCGAGTCCTACAAGCGGAAGTAGCTGATGGCTGGATTGGATCTGCTGAAAAAGAGACCAACAGCAATTTTGGAATATCTGAAGCCGAATACTTGGCATCATTGGACCCAGACGAGCTACGGAAAGAAGACCGTTTGCAACTAATCGCTGATTATTTGAATCGATGCTTTGGCTCCATTGGAATGAATGGGGAAGCAACACGTCGGCTTCTGATGCTACTTCGTACCTTTATGGACAATGTTCGAAGAGAAAGTATGGTGTCCAAGGCTTATCCGATGCCAAAGCAGGCAATTGAATTTGCTGAGTCTATCAGTCTGCTCTCTTACAAATGGACCACATTCCAGTTGCTGTACGGGCGCAAGACATCTCAAGTAGACGAAAACACAGAAGGCTCGACGGAACTCCGTGATTCATGGATTCGTTTCCGTGAAACGGACCCAGTGATGATGCTTGAGCACTTCATGAAACAGGGTGCAATTCGAGCTGCTGGTATTATCTGGAGTCGGCATGTCGACAAAACCATGGTCAAGAGTATTTGCCGTCTGTTGGGGCTTCTTCCACCAAGTTTACCCGTACATGTGTATGAAAAGTGGCTTCAAGAGCAAGTATTTCCGCAAGTAGTCAAGTCAATGGAAAACGGCACTTCGCAAGAAATCGAAGACCTTTTGAAAGATCTCACAGACTGGGCTCTTACAAATGCCCGTCGATATGGTGACAGTGGAAACCTCGAAGCAGCCATGCGCACGGCATCGTTACCTAAGGCAATCCGGCGTGTAATTGAAATGTCGGAGACGTATGAAGATGCCGATGATTCTTTTGGAACATCATTGCGGAGTCAAGGCGGACAATTTTGGATAAACTGCGACAACGATACCAGCTTGCAGAAAACGCCCGCACAACACCTGAATGATCTCGAGCAACAACTGCGCCATATTCAATATCTTGCAACGGCCCATCAGTTCGACATCTCTCTGAAGCTTCTGGTGGAGGTATTTTATCCGATTGATCTGGATGATGAATTTTCTTTTGTCGACTGACATTTAATATGAACAGGAAACACCAGCAACAATCGCTATGAGCATGCTAGACCGAGCGACCTCCTCTGATACCATGGCCGTTGAGTTAGAGCAACACGTTATACCATATCTCGGCCACTGCGGTGTCCCTGCTGAAGCTGTTCTTGAAGATTATGTCGTGGACTTGCTCGACTCATCTAAAGAACTCAGCTCAGTTGAGGAGGGTGTGCTCTTGTGCATTATTGATCGCATCACGGACGAGGAGCGGAAAGCTCATTGCGCACTCACACTGCTGCAATCGTCGCATCCCCCATATTCGGCGACAATCAAGACGTTTGCTTCCGCGTGTACCGAGTGGAAAACAACCCGGCATGAACAACTGGAAGAACATGTTCGATTGATGGGAATTCAGGACATGCTTCTGCCGTACGGAATCAAGAATTTCAACATCTCTGACAGAAAGAACGCAAGAAAGCTACTTTCCCACCTGGTTGCCCAGATATCTCGCCCGTCAGCAATTGTGGATGCTATGCGACTTGTGGACGCATATAGCCACCTGAAATGTGACCAAGCCGCCACACAGTATCTGGAGAATCTTGTATCTTTCCCATCAGCTTCACCAGACGTTATTCTCGAAGCCAAGAACAGAGCCAAGCTGGCTCTCGTTGCGTTGAGCGAAGTCGAGAAGAGATATCCCGGGGCCCATGATGCTGACCGACTTCTGCTTGTCATGGAGCATGCTGTTAACTTCGGATTGTCTTTGATCGAAAGAGATGAAGCTTCTGCAGACAATGCTACAGCACTTGATAATGCTTACAAGTCACCCGATCATTTCACGGTGCTCATTACACAGGAATTGACCCAGGAATTTCTGAAGAAAATGGAGGATCTCGAAGGACGAGCAGGCAATTTTTCTGCTGTGGTTATCGAGCCGCAATTATTGGTTGATCTCCAGCGGATGCAGCGCGTATACAAAGAATGGGGAATCTTGCTGTCGGTGAATACGCTTCGCGACCCGAACGCATGTGAAGAGAAGCTGCGAGGTTTGATGGACGCATCTAAACTATTCCCAGACTTAATGATCGGAAACCAGCCACCTCATCGAACCAACAAGGGAAAGAAACGAGCCGCTCCGACTTCGTCAGTACATGACTACCCCCAAAAGCGTTATCAGGACGGTAGTGCAGTTGCCCGGTCCAAGCTGACGTCAGAAAAGCAAGATGAGAGTGCAGTCGAATACGGCGCACAACTGGGAATGTTTGCCAGGGCCCTTGGATTGACGCCAACAGTGCATCGAGCAACTCTGGCTCAGTTTGCTGCCCAACACGGAGCGATTCTACATGCTGTACACTACGCACGTGACCTGTTTTCTCGCAGAAAGGTTTCGTCTGCGTTTGGAAAGCAGGCTATCGGCATGGAGTTAAAGGCTACGTCGGCAAGAACTTTGACCAAGATCTCCGTCATGATATCTGGATTCACAGCTGCTCACGTTGACGAGGTCTACGAGCTCGCGCAAGTTCGTCACCAAGCGCTGACTCCTGCTCAATTGGCACGACTTCAAGCCCCCACGTATTCGTTAGAGCTGCTGAAATACTCAATCTGCGTCTGTGACGACCAATCCTTCGAGGAAACCTTGCTACTGCTGAAAAACGCAGTCCTACTTCATGATGTGCTTCAGCTGACACAACTGGAGGTACCATCATCCAGAACTGAAACGGACGCAGCTCCATGGAAGCTATATGAACGATGGTTCCGAAAAGACAGTTGCGTTCTTCCCTGCGCTCAGGTTATGCGTCTTGCAACAAGATTTGCAATCGCCGAGCATACCAACCTCGTGAAGGAAAACGCGCAACTAACTGGGGTTGGTCCCTCACAAGACATCGACTGGATCCCCTCTCGACGTTTGGTATCTTTTCTGGTTGAAAATCAAGCCGATCTTCTCAGCTTGCAAGTCTTACTCTCGATGCGAGTCATTCCAGACGAAGCAACAGGTGTTATCAGCAGTCAGATGAAGAAGCTGCTGTCAACAGTGTTCCAATCCCGACACATCGACAACCATCTGGCGTTGGGGTAAGTTAAGACTGGTTGTGATAGCTACCGACCTGATTCGTCGAAATATGTTCTCGCTAACGCATTTGTTGTGGCAGCTTGATGTTATCGATGGAAAATGTTGATGCGTTCGACGGGTTTCGTCGTCAAATTTCCCGCGAAAACGTTGCGAAGGACTTCAACCGATTCCAGCAGCTTGCGTATATTGGCAGCGACGCAGCGCGAGCGTGGCAGCAGATTGCTTTCCTTCATCAATGCGTGGAGCTTGAGGGTAATGCCCGATGGCTGCACTATCTCAGCGTTCTGGAAATCCCCTGTGACCACAAGAAGTTTACCAGCGAGCGTCGTGATCTCAGTTACATCCGAAGTCTCATTCCCCTGCTGCTGTCGAAAAGTAACTTCGACTTTTACACCGTTGTCGAGTTTGCGCGGCATTACCAGGTTGACGACTCGTACCCTGCGATTCTGTACGTGGAAGCTCTTTTATTGAAACCAGAGCTGTCAAACAAGTCAGAATATCAGGATTGCATTGCAGGAGTTCGAGAAGATATTCATGAGCCTCATCTGATTGCGCTTCTTCTCAAGTGCATCCCACAAATCAAGGGGTCAGACTACGATCGTTTGATGTTCGTGTTCAAAATGCTGAAGCACATTCCTTCCTACACGGAAAAAGATGAAGTTGATCGGCGGCTGGAAGTTCTTGAAGTCCTCACAAACCTTATCACGACACCAGCAGTACTTCCAGCCAAAATCAAGGAGAATACGCACCAAGAGCAATCTCGACAAAATCCAAATCGTATTTGCTTTCACCAGTTGATGGAGAATCCTCGAACAGTGGTGGGCGAAGTACTCCAAGAGAACAACTTTGCACAGCTTCTTGCCTTGTGCGCCCCACTCCAAATGGACCCGGATGAGCTCCATCTGCTCCTCATCAAGAATCTGGTGAAAGCGTTGCATGAATCGGAAGCATCTGCAGAGATGTGCTCTCCGAGAACGACGAAACCCGCTCCGTTTGAGCGATTCTCAGCTGTCTTTGATGGCATCCTTGGTATTGAAAACCGGGTCACTGCAGCAGAGTGGCTCGCTGAGAATTTGCGCTCAAGCGAAGAGAAGTTGAAGGCCCTCGAATATGGCCTCCATGTTGCGCAGTCAGCACTGAAAGTTGAAGCGACTGTCGCGATTTCAAAAGGTGGCAAGAGTGCACCAAGTTTTGTGAAAGACGCGGTAAAACGAATCGAAGCCAAAGCATTGCGCCTGCGCATTCAACTGGTTCTTGAATCAGCAGGTGTACAAGAAGAACACCTAGTTCGAAAATTACGAGGAATTGGTGATCAGCTTCTCCAGCTCATTTCAAAGCCGAAGGAGCTTTTCTTTGAGCTCCATCAGCAGTTCGCTCTCGACTCTTACGAAGGTTCGAGCGAAACTCTGAACAAGATTGCGGACAGCGTCGCCGACCTTCTACGTATTCCAGCACAGAAATGCCGAATGGATGTGATTAAGCACTGGCTACTGCAAAATGTAGTTTTCACGACTCGTCAGCACAGCGTTACGTCATGGTCTGAATCGTCTGCAGAGGAGACATCGGTATTTGATGAGATTGAGGAGGAGCAACGAGATCGAACAGATCGTGACTTCGTCAAACGAATATTGTATGTGCTCATCAAACTTCACCGGGACGATGCCCACGCAGCATTTGAAGTCATCGGCTCGCTCATTTCGCTGGTTAAAGAGACAAAACCGAAACCTGGTGTGACCTCACGAGCGAAGCTTCGGGCTCTGCGAGTAATTCAGCACGTTGCGCAATACTGCCACAACATCATTCAAGACTACGTTCAAGAGCAAGCTGCTTGTGAGGAAACTAAATTGTTTTTTCGTGAGATCAAGTCAACCATGCTGTCGTGCAAGTACATGGTTGTGTTTGAAGAGCACCGCGTTCCAATCGAGCTGAGCATTTTCAAGAAAAACGACAAAGAAGCCTTAGTTCGCGGGCTGTTGCGAGAGCACGGTGCTCGAGAAGCATGGGTGCTTCGTTGCGCTGCTCAAGTGATGCTCGACTTTGGTGTCGATACGCTTGATTTGTGGGATCGAGTTTTGTCGTCCATGAAGACGTTGGGCATGTCGCGATCTCTCTTCAACACGTTAGATTCGCTGACAAACAGAAGCTTTCTTCGCGGTCTTGATCGAGGAAGCGTGATCTGGGAAGAAGTTCTCCTCTCGCCACTTCTGCAATTACTGGAGAAGCAACGAAAAACGAGAGCTGTTTCATCAACGACAACCACAGCAAATGATACAGTCATCCAGTTTGCAGGAATTCGCGCGACTGTCATCAACACCGTGCTTGATCGAATGGTCACAATGCTTCAAAGATGCCCATTCCTTGATCAGATCGATGTCCCTTCGTTCGTCGTGCATTTGCGAGACCTGACAACTTTTATCGAATCGGACGCCAACAGCCCTCGAATGCTTGAAGCGATCAAAATTCACAGCTTTGCTGTTCGCTGCGCCATGGTTATTCCGAAGCCCAGCACACGGATGGAAGCTCTTACTCGGATCATTCAAGCAGGGGCATACTCCGCGGTGCTTGACGAGCTGGTGGAAATGGTCGCGTTCTATGCGCAGGAAGACAATGTAGAACAGATTGAAACCGAGTTTGCCGAGCAGTTCACTCTGGTTCAAGCATGCTTTGAAGAAGCGGTCTCGCGCGATCAGCACGAACACGTTCTCCACACTTCGTTTGAAACTGCGTTCTTGGAGTTCGTGGCTGCAACAGGAAAAATCGACCGCGTCCTGGCAATTCTGTAAGTCGTCGCATCGTGCGATATCCCACCGCAACAAACCTCGACTGACTTTTGCATGTTTGCTGTTATTAGGTTGAAAGAGAAGCGGCTGGAACTCGCGTCGAATGTCATTGAGCTTTTCTATGACGTTCAGTCGATGACACCACCGCAGGACCCAGCCACTGCTTCGAGCAAATGGTCGGCACTTGAGACATACGTGGCCTCATCAACAAGCGCCGACCTTGAGCCATTTCGTCAGCAGCTCTAACTACACTGACGAAGACGATGAGATTGGCTCTCATCACTCATGTACAATGAAAGCACTCGGAAGACGTCCACTGCCCTGGCACGAATCTATATTATTGAAATGAACGTGAAGTGTCAGATCCAGCACATGCAAGGCTCCTAGTCCTGATGCGGTCGTCGCAACTTGTTGACTTGATTCATCAGGAAACCACGCTCTTTGACGTACAAAGCGAGAAGCGTCATCGCAAAGCAGCAACTGCCCACCACCACGTGCAGCACGTTCTTCTGGATGGACTCGCCGTTTCCTTCTCCGAGAAACACGCGCTGGGACGCTTGGGTGACAGCAAAGGAGCCGATGAATGCCGCCAGCACCAGCCGATCTGGAAGCGACTGGCGCCAGAACGCAACGGCGTGGGGCTCCTTGAAGTATTGCGCCATGAAGGACATGCAGTAGGCAATGCGGCAGCCCATGTTGACACAATTGGCCATGATGATGCCGACAGTCCCCAGCTGGAGCACCGACATGAAAAACCACGCGCTTGCACAGTACGCCATGAAGAAGAAGCCCATGAGCTTGTTGAGCTGCATCAACTGCTTCTCGTTGCCCACCGCGTGCACGAATGCCTCACAGATTCCGTTCAAGCCAAGGAAATTGATGTAAACGCAGTACATCGCCAGCGAGCGCCCAACACCCAGTCGTGCTTTCTCGACGCCGTAAAGTAGCAGGATCAACGTGTGCGCATAGCTCGTGCCAAAGCAGACGAAGACCAATCCAACCAAGCTCATGAACTTGAGCAGGATCGTCACCATGCGGCGCGCCTCTGTCGTCGATGTAGCCTTGGGGTCGCCTTTGCCATCGCTGCTTGTGGTCATTTTGCTGAAGATGGTCTTCGTTGCTTCCTCGATTGGCAAGAACACGATGCGCGGAACAAGCGAGCCGAGGTGGAACACGATGCCGTAGACGCCCATGTTTTGGAAGGACGAGAAGAACGTGAGGACCCACTTGTCGCCCTCGGTCAGCAGGTACTTGACGGCGCTTTGCACGCTCAGCGGGAACATGATCACCATGAGCTGTCGCTCGAAGATCGGGCCCGTGCTTGGTCGTCCTGGCAGCAGATCACGCATGCTGTGAAGCGCAAACGGCGCAGTTGTTGGGTTCTGGTGTGCTTCCTGAATGCGCGTCGAGAAGAGCACCGCGAAGACAACGAAGAGCGTGGTCGCGTACGCGATTTCCGCGCAGCCATGGGCGAGAAAGCCAAGATCCAGCAGGAAGATGCACACATATTGCACGAATCCACGCATGAGGAAGCCGAGGCCCTGCGCGGACACTTGCCACGACACGTAGACACTGCAGTGCGCGAGGACGTACATGGGTTCGGCCAGCGCTTCGATCATGGCAGCCACGCAATACATGCACATCACGACGGTGTAGTCCTGCAGCCCATCGGATGCGTCCTTGCTTCGCGCTGCAGCTGGCTGCCAGATCGAGATGGAGAGCGCAATGACGCTGGCAATACACCAGCTCACCGCCGTGGACAGCCACGCCACGTTCACGAGCTGCTGCACATACGCGCCTCTGCTCTGCTTCTTGTTCTTGTCGCCGCTGTCTTCGTCCTTCACCGCCTGCTGCGCACTGGTGTCGAGCGATGGCACACGCAGGAAGCCCAGTCGCATGCCATCGCGCAGCAGGAAGATCGTGGCCAAGGCGAGCTCGCAGTGCACGGTCGCAGCCCCGGTCACGCTCAATTGCAGCTTCCGCAGCACGAACGAGTTGAGCGCAAAGGTCAGAATCTTCTGCAGAAACAGATACGATCCTCCACGCAGAGCCTTTTGCAGCACGGACGGCTGTGCAGGCGCCGCTTTGCCTCCTCCATCCGATGCACTCATCGATATCGATCGGACGTGACCTTCGACCTCGATGGCGTTTGCCGATCCCCCCTCGTAACTTCCCCGAGAAAGTCCAGCACGAAGCGTTTCAGCCAATCACGTTATGAAGGTAGGAATTACAGCCAATAGCATGCAGGTGAGTATTTATGAGTGAAGATGATTGGTGGAAATGGGTATTTAGCGCGGGTTTCGAGGATGCGCAAAAAGGTGGCGGGAAATTCAAGCGGTGCCTGTTTGACCATCAGCGCACTCTTGGTGTTGATGTTAATGGGGCACCAGACGCTGTCTTTCCCAGCGATGAATGACGGCTTCCGCACGGCCAAGCAGGTCGCGATCGACCTCACTAGCGAAAGCAGTCAACCGACAACCAACTCCGTGACGACACGCAGCTCTGGTGGTCGCTACATCTCTGGCGTCGCCGCGCAGAAGAAGCGTTCTTTCTTTGATGATGATGACGACGATGACGACGTCGATGCCGCGTTTGCGGCGATCGGGCGGACGACGCGGCGATCAGTGGCGAGCGCCAACCAAGCGAGATCAGATGCGTCCAGTGGCACGGCGCTGGATTTGATCCAGAGCACCAACAACGAGTGGCGCGCCAAGAAGCGGGCACGACCGTCTGCGCGAGAGAGTTGGCACGGCACAACCACAGAGCAATTCGAGACGTCGGCGCCACCGCGGCGATCACTCGAGTCCTCTGTGCGCCCGAATATATTTGAAAGAGCGACGGCAAGCGCCAAGACAAGCAGCTCGGCGCTCGTAAGCGGTGACCTGCTCGACCGCACCAACAAACTCGTGTTTGGCAACGATTCCTTCCGGAAGAACCAGCGCGAAGTGATCGAACACACAATGCGAAAGCAAGACTGCTTTGTGCTGATGCCCACGGGCGGTGGAAAGAGTTTGTGTTATCAGCTGCCAGCCGTGTTGTCGCCTGGCGTCACTATCGTAGTGTCGCCGTTGCTGTCGCTGATTCAAGACCAAGTGACTTCGCTGATCCGCAACCAGCTTGGCGGCATCCCTGCAGCGTTCATGTCCAGCCAAACAGGCATCACATTGCGCCGCGCCATCATGCGCGAGCTTCGACGCCCCAAGCCGTCGCTTAAACTGCTGTACGTGACGCCTGAGAAGATCGGTAAATCAGCAGAAATGATGGAGATCCTCCACCAGTTGCACAGCAAGGTGAGTTAGTGTCCAGCGAGGAATCGAGGATTGATGCAAAAATGTTCTGATGTTGACACGTGTGTGCGTGTGATTCAGGGGATGCTGGCAAGGTTCGTCATCGACGAAGCGCATTGTGTCAGTCAGTGGGGCCACGACTTCCGACCTGACTACAGCAAGCTCGGTGTGCTGAAAAGCTCATTCCCAACCGTGCCATTGATGGCTTTAACTGCCACAGCGCCACCCAAAGTGATCGCAGGCGTGCAACGATCCCTCAAGATCACGAAAGGACGCGTGTTTACGATGAATTTCAACCGTCCGAACCTGGCGTTCGAAGTGCTCGAGAAGCCAGCGAAAGACAAACAGGCGCTTGAGGCGTTGTTCCAGCTGATCTCAACCAGATACGGCAACGAGGCTGTTGGTATCGTCTACTGCATGACCAAGAAGGACAGTGAAGAAGTAGCCAACTACTTGTTTGATCGTGGTCTCCGAGCGGACTTCTACCATGCCGGTCAATCCAATGGCGACCGCGAGTTGGTGCAGGAGGCATGGCAACAAGGCCAAGTGAGTGTCGTGTGCGCTACGATCGCGTACGGCATGGGCATCGACAAAGCAGACGTCCGCTACGTCATCCACTACTCGGTGGCCAAGTCGATGGAAGGATACTACCAGGAAGCTGGGCGAGCTGGGCGAGACGGCAAGGCGTCGGAATGTGTCATCCTCTACAACAGTCGTGACATCGGCAAGATGCGGAGCATCCTGTACATGCCCACCAAGGGAATGAACGCCAAGACACGCGCCGTGCACATCGAAAAGCTACAGGCGATGGCAGAATACTGCGAAGACGAAACCACGTGTCGTCGCAAGCTGCTGATCTCGTACTTCGGGCAGACGTTCAACAAGGACGAGTGCAAGAACACCTGCGACAACTGCAAGCGCGTACGCCGCGCGCCGACATAGCACGACGATACTCCCAACCAATACAGACGTACTAGTTCAACATTTCCCTTCGATGGATGCTTGCTGGCTCATTAATTTCTCTAATTCTCGTGCAGGTAATGGCATTGATTGCGCTGCTCTAATCGTTCCACTGCTTCTTGCACTCGACGCACTTGTAGAAGGTCGTGGACGGTTCATCAGCCGATCGGATCTGGATCTGCATGAAGTACGCCTTGGTGTGTTCACAATGAGGACAACGAGCTGAGGCACGAAGACAAAAAGAAATCACATACTGTCGTGAGCACCAGAGCCAACCAGCCACCAAAAGCCATCGTGACACGATCATCTTACTCTCTGTTTGATCGACGTTCTCCCAGGCTTCATCACCACCGAGCACGTCGTCCACCTGCTTTCGCTGCAGCGGCACCTTCTTCTCCACTTTGTCTTCGATTTGGAACAAGTACGGGCACGTCTGGCAGAAGAAGCGCATGCCATCGGCCTGTCATGACACCACCATATCACACACACGGCGATCACTTCCTCATTCCACCCAACATGACAAACCCAATCCATTCATCATCTTCATCATTTTGCATGCAACGTACATCAGGCTCAACGAGCAGGATGTTCCCGCAACATGGGCAGAAGTGCATGGTGGCTCCGCTGTAGCTCTTGGCGCTTGCTCTTGCGATGGATGGCTTGGTGGTTCGTGCACTCACATCCAGCAAGCACGTTTCCATGCGGTGATTGGACAAAATGCCACTGCAACCGGCACCCATCCAGCCAATCCTCGCATTGTTCGACATCTTTTCAGCCAATCAAGCGACCAGTTGCTGGCGCTTGGACACCATCAAGCAAGCATCCATCATCGGTCAGTCATCATCAGTCATCATCCATCAGACAACGTCCACGATGTGGAGCGCGCACGTCGACAGCGCGTGGAAGAAGCTGAGCGCGCGGGCGCGGCAATGGAGCGCCTCCAGCGAAGAATGGCAGGCGCACTGTGAGCTGGTGGCCGCCGGCCTGACGGCGACGCTGTCGGTCGCCGACATGGCCACGCTCGTCACGGCCACGGACGGCAGCCTGGCGCAGTTGCTGCAGCGCACGGTGACGACGTCGTACACGGCGCGCATGCGGGAATGCCAGTTCGTGCTCGTGGTGCTGGCGGAAGTGGTGCAGCAGCTGCTGGACGCAGCGACCGACGAGGCCTCGGTGGAAGCAGTGCGATCGGCCTGTCCGGCGCTGCAGGAGCTCGTGCAGACGCAGCTGCTGCCGCTCGTGCACCACCGCAAGTTCCAGGTGCTGCAGCCAGTGGCGCTCACGATGATCAAGAACATCGTGGCGGGAATCCAAGCGCTGGAAGCAGAGACGGCGATCGTTCAGGAGCTCGGCGGCCATGTGCACGACATGCTCATGGCGGCCGCCACGGAAGACCGCGACGATCAAGACACCCACGAGCACGACGATGATGAAGCGTTTGCGCGGGATCAGCGCGTGAGCTATCTGTCGCTGTGCAACTTGCTGTCGTTCTTGCTGCAGGATTCGTTGGACGGTGCGATGTTGGTGCAGTCGAAGGCCATCTGTCTGCGTGCCATCGAGTTGTTTGCACAGAGTCCTCGCTTCCTGCACGCCGTGTCGGTCCATTTGGTGCCGTCTGTCCTGAAGCTGGAGCCAGCAGCGATCAAGGAGTTTGCGCAGGCGGCGATTGGTGCCTGGCAACAGCAGATCGAGCGCGCCGAGTGCGTGAACGTGCTGTACTTGCTCATCGTGCTGCTGCCACGCGACCCAACGCTGATCGAAGAACGTGGATTGCAGCAACTGATCGCCTATGCGCTGGGCCATCAAGACTCGTTGCTGCGCAAGCAAGGCATGCATCTGCTCAAGATCGCGCTCTCGCATTACATCAATCTCTTCCTGCACGACGTGGGTGAAGCACAGCGACTGCCAGCGGTGCTCGACACGTGGCAGAACTTTCTCACAGCGTCCGAAGTGATCCAAATGCACCACGAGCCGCATCTGATCGAACAGGTGTGGCCGCAGGTTGAGCACATCCTGCAGACTTCGTTGGTTGTCGTTGCGTCGGCGGACAAGACCGATGCGAGTGCTGCCACGAGCAAGATCTGGCCCATTGCGTTCTCCTTTGAGTGGGTGGAATCGCTGCTGCTGCGTGTGTTTGCTCACGAGAACCCTGTTGTGCGACGCATGTACTTGTCCAACTTCATGGAGGCGTGTCTGAAGCGCTGGAACGAAGTCTACAACGCGAAGGAATCGACCACAGGTACCCGCGCATGGCCAGAAGTGGATGGACGCAACTCATTTGCGTGCCAAGCATCGTTCCAGACCTTCTTGTTCCGCCACCTCTTCTCGGCATGCAACGACCCGCTGATGTACCGGAGCTCGCGGAAGGAGGCATTCCAGAAGCTGATGACGGAATTTTTGGCGACTTTCCTCACCTTCCGAGTGGAGTGGAACGCAACTGCGATCAGCCGTGGCGACGCTACCGACGACATGGCCGGTTTGTTGGATACCTTTGGTGAAGACGTTCATCAGGCAATATTTGGCAGCGGAGTTGAATGCCATTCACCAGAAGCGCTCATCAGCATGCTGGAAATCTTCCAAGACTGGCGACTGCAGACGAGTTTGAAAGCTTTGGAGCCATCGTCACGACCATATCTTGCTGCCGACGCGCTGGAGACCCTTCGCTTCATGGTCCAGGTCCACGTGTTGCGCTCGTTCCCACAACCTATGAGGATCCGTGCTCTTCGATCGCTGCGGCATGCGTTGGCCTGTGGGTTCACCGATCTCCGTCAACTGCCTCTGGGCATGCTTGGTCGTGTTCTCTCGGTGTTCCCAACATCGAATTTGATGGCGAACAACGCCGAGGCATTTGCGAGCATCCATGAATGGCTGCATTCATACGACGGTCATTTCACGGCACATCTGAGGGAGGCGCTTATGAACTCATTGAGTCCGAGTAGTGATGGAAAAGAGCTTAGCTCGCCAGTATTGGCACGTTTGATGCTGTTCGTGTGCGATTGTGCGCGCTCAGACTCAGCCAAGAGAGTGATCGTTTACGAGCAACCAGTGTCCAAGTTGATTCCAAGCCTTGAAGCTGCTTCCCAGGCTGAAGCCCTCCAGACAGCATCGCCAGCAAAGCTGATCCGTCTGTTGGGTCATTTCGAGGAAGAAATCGAGCAGATTGGAGAGTACGTGCGCTCGTTGATGGAGGTGCGGGCAACCAACCCGGAGGTCGCCCAGGAAACGGAAACGTTTACGTTCTCTGTTCGACCGCTGGAGGTTTATTCTTCACAAAATGGCTGGTTCTCGTGCGTGTCGCTTTTCAACTTGGCTCGTGATCACGCTTCTCAATGGATCGGGGCCTCGACAGTTGCGGACGCTGCCAATCGCATGGACGACGACGACACTGAAGAGTACTTCAATGAACAAGATGCGGTGCTGTCGGCTGCAGCACGAGTAGCAACTCAAACTGCCACGTATCTGATGCAGGTTGATGGAGATCTCCAGTACATGTACGAACTTGACGATGTGTGCAAGATGATCACGAAAAACCTTGACGATGCCAACATTTCTGCAGTCCAGCACCAAACACTAGCGCTGCACTTCCTCTCGCTCGTGTCTAACCAACCCGAGGCAATCGAAGCGATCAGTGCGTTTACCAGCGAAGCCATCCTGCCGTTGATGCTGAAGTCGGTCATCAACCGTCGCGACTTCAGTAATGGTAGCCGTACGCTGGGGCGCTGCCTAGCTCTGTTCCAAGACAGCAAGTGGTTGCTGACGCACAACGTCTTGTCGGCTTCACGATACGTCCCCACGACACTGCTGAAGCAGATCTTCGATCAGTGTCTTGATGCATTGCCAGCGGCCGGCACGGAGCCACGTGAGATTTACTACATGGTCCAGGTTCTCTCGATGGCGTTGTCGCAGTTGGCTCTGGAGTTTGTGACTGACGAAGATCGCCTAAATGAACTCTTCCAAACTGTCTGGGGTGCATACATGGACTGCAAGCCGAAGACCGATTTGTTGACTCGTGCCGTCGTGTACTGCATGTTCCAGCCAGCTTTCCTCCTCTCGGAATCCTTGTCAAGTGGCAAAAACGCGATTGTCAAGCGCTGGTACCGAACGTTCTTCAAGTTTGGAGAAGTGCATCGACCAAACGTTGTGTTCCACGTGACTTGTCGGATGTGTCAAATCTGGCGCGCTCATCCTACCTCGACATGGTTTTTCATGGACGAAATCGTTGAATTGGTGCTGTACAAGGAGCCGGTCATTGTTGACGAGAAGAAGCAATTCTCTGCTGACGACTTCGAGAACCCACCAACTGAAAAGCAGCGTGAGAATGCCTTGGCTGGACGCCATAAATTTGTGCGTCTAGTCCTGTTATCGTTCCTCGATGAGTTGCTCGTGGACCAGACACGACCAGAGTCGAACGAGGTGTTGCTGATGAACGAATTGATTGTGCGTCTGTTAAAGATGAACTTCGAGGAAGAGTGGATGAAGCAGCACATGCTGCACAGCGAAGGTTTCGGAAAGAAGCAGCGCTGCTGGCAAGCGTTGTGCGTGCTCAGCAAGCACATTACGCACTCCAACATCGCTCTGGTGAATCCGTTGCTCTGGAAAGCGTTCGCGTCGCCCAATTTGACGTCTGTCCGCTTTTACATGGAAGTCGTTGCGATGCGTGCTGTTATTCGCTTCCCAAGTGAAACCATTGAAGTGTACGTTGTGCCTATGATGAAGAACTACAACCTGATGCCACAGATTGCGGTGTCTTTGTTGTTTGTCTGTGGCTACGCGGTGCAAAATAGACTTGGTGGTCTGATGGATGAAGAAGACAACAAGATCTGCCGCATGCTGGTGGACAGCATGCTGCCTTGGCTCAACTCTTCCCACGGCCATACACGCGTGCTGGTACAGTACTTGGTTGGCATGTTGCTGCCTCCATACTTGCACAAGGCAAACCTTGCTGCTTCCGACGATATGAGCACCAAGTTCGTTCGTCAGATGGCGTCTTTCTTGTGTGAAAACAAGGATTGCAAGCGAATGTATCGCCGTCAAACGTACCAGTTGTCCAACTTCCGCCCAGAGTACGAGTCATCTATGCTGGGTTTGCTGACGTCGGCGAAGTTCAACGAGTTCCTGGAGTTGTTCCCGAAAGAGAGCGCTGTGTCGTTCACCGTGCAGCTGAAGGATACGATGAACGAACTGTATGCGCAGTTCCAGCGTGAGCATTTCAGCGACGATATGGCATCCAAGCTTGCCCACAAGAAGAGCCAAGAGGACGGATCCGCGCAAGCTACTGACGGCATGAATGCGTCGTTGAACGTCCAGCGCAAGATCGACACGAGCGCCATTCTGCTTGATGAAAGTGTGCTGCCAGTTGCGATGCGTGAACGTACTGAGCTCGATCTCAACATCCGTCAGAAGAAGCGCCAGCAAATCATCATGTGCGCGACCTTGGTAGACAAGACTCCCAACCTTGCTGGTTTGGCTCGAACGTGTGAGATCTTCAACGCACAGAAACTTATCCTGCCAAACATTCGCGTTTGCGACGAAGAAATGTTCGGCACGATCAGTGTTACTGCCAACAAGTGGATCAACATGGAAGAAGTGCGACCAGATGGACTGGTGGCTGCATTGCAACGATGGAAGGAGGAGGGCTACGTGATTGTGGCAGTGGAACAGACTGCCTCGAGCGTGTGCCTGTCGGAATACCAGTTCCCAGAGAAAATGGTCATTGTTCTCGGCAAGGAGAAGGAGGGCATTCCAGTCGACGTCCTACAGATGGTCGACGTGTGCGTGGAAATCCCACAGTTCGGTATCATCCGTTCCCTCAACGTCCATGTCAGCGGCGCCATCCTGCTGTGGGAATACACGCAACAGCAAATGCTGCGTCGTGCTGCACTGCCATCGACTGCGTAACTGAGTCGTATTCCGCGATAGAACAAATCACCACTGTTTGAAAACTAGAATTACATGTATTCCTTCCCTGCAATATGATGCAACGCAATAAAATGACGAGCGAATGGCAGCTCATGCGCTCTTTCCGATCTTGGATTCCCAGTGTGGCGCCCGCTCGAAGCCATTGCGCCCACGCTGGAAGTCGTTGATGGTCTCATGGATCTCTTCCTCCGTTGTCATCACGAAGGGCCCGTACTGAATGACCGGCTCGTTCAATGGTTGACCACTGATGGCAATGAACTCGAAGCCTTCCTTGTCACTCGCCTGCACCGTGACGCCCTCGCCATCTTGTTCCAGCACCACGGCTTCGTGCGCTGTCAATGCCTTACCCAAGTAAGACCCAGCGCCCGTCAGCGCGTACAACATTGCGTTATGGCCGGCCGGAATCGCATAGTCGAGCTTGGCTCCTGCCTTGAGGATGAAGTGCACGTACGTCACAGCAGCTTCTGTCTGAATCGGACCCTTCTGCCCAAACACTTCGCCGGCAAACACGATCGCCTCGATCGTCTTGGCCTCGTTGAACGCATGCGGCACCTGCTCGCGCTTCACTTCCTGATAACGGGGCTCCATGATCTTCCGGGCCTTGGGCAGGTTCACCCACAGCTGGAGACCATGCGCGGGCACTTCACTGGCGGGCATCTCGGCGTGCAAGATGCCCTTGCCGGGCGTCATCCACTGCAGATCACCGGCTCGGAGCTCACCCCGGTTGCCAAGGAAGTCTTCATGCAGCATGTGGCCCTTGGACGTCGGCAGCATGTACGTGACCGTCTCAAAGCCTCGGTGCGGGTGGTCTGGGAACCCCGCCGGGAGACCGGCGTTGAACTCGTCGAGCATCAGGAACGGATCCAAATTGCGGAGCTTCTGCGTGCCGATGGAGCGCCGCACGCGGGCCCCCACGCCCTCACGCTGCTCGCCCGCAACGAACTTGAACGCAATGGATCGTGGCTTGACCATCTTCACGGGCGGAGGCGTGACTACGTGGGGATGGCAGCAGACAGGAGCCTGTGGCAGCAAGATTGAGTCACGGCTCGCTGGACAAGATGATGACGGCAAGGACGACAGCGCACGAGCTGACAGCAGCGCCAGCACTAGCGGCATCATATGAAGACACAGCGCTGCGCTGGAACGTCGTGAATGCCGTGCTTGCATGTGCGGTCGCGTACCTCGTGTGTCAACTGCGTGTCGGTGGACGATGGCGGATCTTGAAGTGACCAGCCCCGGGGAAACGTTCAGAGACGGGGGTACATGTGTGGTTACTGTACCCGGTTACACTCGATGATCCAATTCCAACAGTCACGCAATCGGGTTGTGCAGGTTTCCTCACCCACTGCCATCTCCCTACATGGTTAAAATTGGCGTGGACCACACTACGCGCGCACATCCCTATTATTGGTGGGATCCAGGGATCAGATGCGCTTTTCGACCTTGAAGCGGGCATCCATTGGCCAAAATGCAGGCGGTCGGTGGGTTCGAAGTTTCAGCCAATGAGGTGCAGGGAGATGGGTTTGTGACCTGATAGTGACCCTCATCATCATCATCGGAACCGCACGCGCAAACGCAGGCAGCGACCAAGTGAGCGACCAAGTGAGCGACCAAGTGGACGAAGCCACGACAGAGACCGGGAAGCAAGCACGCCCACGACGACCACAGCAACACACGAGTGCAGCACAAACAAGCAGTCGACAGCAGCACCCTCGAGATTTCGTGGAAGGTGAGCGACCTGGTCAGCGATGACACGGCAATGGAAGGATTGACACATGGTCCGTGGGGGTCGCCTGGATGAATATTTGCAATGGACAGGTGGCAGGCATTGGCAGCGAGTGGCGTGGTTGGATTATGGACGTATTGGTGTGCTGATAGACCATTCGAGGAGCAACGGATATCACAGCGAGAACCAGCAGCAGACATTGCACGGCAAGTGCGTGAGTGAGCCCGAGGGGAACAATAACAACAACGCGGACGACGACGACGCGGTGGTGAACGACACCACAGACAAGAGCGGTCGACAGGAGCACGAGGAGATTATTGCTATGATGTGTGACGAATGGGCCGGCGCGGGACTGCCGGCAATCGGTGAAGATACCAAGATGAAGACGGAGGTGCTGGCGTCGGCTACCAACCGCCGGCGCCTGAGCTCGTCCATGTCCGATGAACAGCAGGGGCAGAACCAGGCGGATGCATCCGCCATGCTTCCTCGGACAAGACTTGGTAGCTTCCATGGTGTGGCGAGTCCGAATGGGAATGCGAATGGGGACGTGACGGTGCAGCGGACAAGTGTGGCGTTCCAAGCTCCGCATATGCGCCGCCGCCGGTTCCACAGCTCGGACATGATTATCAAGCACAGTCATGGCAATTCCGCGGGTTCTGCTGGCAGCATGGACTCGCCGACGTGGGCGTTTAAGCAGTGGGTGAACAGCAGTGGCTCGCATGTTCCGACGCACCAGGTGGGGGGCAGTGGCAGCTACCACGAGTACACTGGTACGGGCCTGCCACCTGCGAGGCATCGATGTCGGCGACGGACCCTGTCGGAGACCAACGCGAAATCTACGGCTGCATTTGTTGATTTGGTTCGTCTGGAGGCTGACGACGACTTCGAGGACATGGATGATGACGACGACGTCGACAGCGAGCGCGGCGAGACGGTGACCCGGCAACGCCACGCAAGCGAGGACTCGAATGCGTCGTCGTGTAGTGCGTACTCGGGACAGTCTCGAACCATTTCGCGGTCGCCAGGTTCCGACGGCGAACGACAAAGCTTCGAGAAACTTTTGAATCTGCAGAAGTTGTACCAAGAAGGCTTCATCACCGTGACGGAATTCAAAGAACGACGGCTCCAGCTCGTGGACGAACTCACAATGACGACGACGGACAAAAGTAAGCCAGCAAAGGGGGGGGGGGGAACAATCGCTGTGTGTTGGTGCGTTGGTCTTACTGTGCCTCGTCTTGCTTAGCAATTGCCAAGACGACGGATCTCTTGCAGTCCGATTTGCCCATAATCTACCGGGAACCTCCAGACTTTTCACTGCTTCGCGATCGAGACGCCATCAAACACGTATTCGATTCCGAAGAACGCCAGGTGCGCAGGCAGATTGATGCCGTTCGGGCTTGCTCATGTGACTCGATTTTGATTTGCTGAAAACACTTCTTGCTTTGTGATCAGTGGACAACACATCGAATCAAAGTCAAGATTGACCCACAACCGTTTGCTAAAGGTGGGCTGCGCCAAGTTTACCAGCTACAGGACCTGAGTGTTCCACCAGATGCGCTCGCTGGCTCAGCAACGTACGTGGCCAAGATCGCGATGGACCCGAACGAGAATCCCGACACGTATTTCCGTGACGTCGAGATGCAAGCCGTGGCTGCGAAATTCGCCAAACTCTACAACAGCTACAACCCACCACGCCGTGTCGAGTTTCTCGGTGCTTGGATTCTGCAACTGATTCCAACGAACGATCCAGATGCCGAAGACATCACGATGCGAGGCACCATCTGCGGCGTGGAACCGTTTATTGCTGGGGAATATCACAAGCACAATAACAATTTCGGCTACGTTAGCGAGCTCGAACGAAACACGCCGCAAGCGTTCTCGCACTTCACGTACGAAGCGTCGGGCCACCAGATCCTCGTTGTCGACATCCAGGGCGTTGGTGATCACTACACGGACCCACAGATTCATACGCGGCGAGGCAAGGAATTCGGCAAAGGCAACCTGTCCATTCGAGGCTTTGAGCGGTTCTTGGAATCACATCGTTGCAATGCCATTTGTAAATATCTCAAGCTGCCCCTGAACAATCCAAAGGAAGATTGCGACGTCTCCGCGGCCGCCGGTGGTGCGTACAATCCAAAAGGAACCGTGCCAGCCCAGCCGTACATGAGCCAGCCTCGTGTGCGCGTGGACAAAGTCGAGTCAGAGCTGTGCCACTACTCTGGCGACTCCACTGCCTTTCAACGCTACCAAGCGAAGAAGCACAAGGAAGCCCAAGACAAAGCGGACGCCCAGGCCTTCCTCGCCGCGATGAAGCAGCAAAAGAAGTGCACATGGTGCGGCATCCCCACTTGCTCTGTATCATGACGCTCCACTTTCGAGATCCACAATGTAAATAACAAAATCAACTCAAGGTGGAAGGCGCGAGAGTCATGATGAGGTCGAGTGCGTCATTGCGTTTTGTGTGTATGCGCGCCATTCGAGCAACGGGCGGATGGCTGCTTATCGTGGAGTTGTATTAGATAGACCTCAAGGCGTCCCCGCCAGATCGGAAACAACGGATAGAGTTTTCGAGGATCTTGTACGGAATGCTCAGCGACTCTGGCGCAGCAGTAAATCCGCGCACCTGACGTTGCACAGCAAGCTGCAAACAACATCGTGAGCTACAGACCAAACCCAACAGTGGCGGCGACTGCATGCGCCGTACCGTGCCGTGGACATCCTTGCAGTACCCAGAGGGCAGTGGCGACACAGAGAAGACAATAGTGGACATATCCACAAGCGCTGGGTTCTGCAACGGCAATGGGCAATGATGTCAGCACCCTTCATCCAAACGGCAGCAATGCGCTCGCAAAGCACTGACCACGGCTGGCTCTGCGTCGAGAGTGGTATCGACTGGATCCGTGTCGGAATGGCTCAAAACCACGACGTTAGCGCGTCGCTGCATGCACCACGCGCATCAGATCACAAAATCGCTCAACACGAATCCCCATCAACCAGGACATGAACTCACGTTGCTGGTATGCGTGAGCGCGCGGCAGCAGCGCAGGAAGTTGACGGTTTGCTTGGCACCGAACATCCACTTCAGCGCACTGATGTCGTCAATGACAATCGACACAGGGGCATCATCGTCGCCTGGTGCCGCTGGCTTGGTCCCCACAAACGCCACCAACTTGTCCATCAACTGCGACAGCGTCACGTCCATTTCCTGGCTGAAGAAATCCAGGATCTCCAGCTTCTTGCTTGACAGCATGGACGTCAAGTTGACGCCCTGATGATCATCCGAGTGGGTGAGTGAATAGGAATGACCCAACCAACGACTCACAAGCGATCGCCTCACCAGCTTGCGTCCGACAGCAACGTAATGCTCCTTCGAGTTGGCAAACGTCACAAAGCACACGCAATGGTCTGCACACACAGAGAGACAACGCATCAATGGTCAATCGCCCAGTCCAGTCCAAGAACGTCCGAGGTCGATGTCGACTTGCTCGCTTTGAGGAAGAGCGCCACGAAGTGCTGCACCAGGAACGCGCCAGTGGCCTCCACCGTGTCCTGGATCACAATGAGCTCGCCCTGTGGCGCACTGGTCGGTGCCCATGTGAGCTCCTCACTCAGCTGGAACAGCGCTTCCGCCATTGCGTGATGGTGCCTCTGATGATGATGATGATGATGATGATAGTGATGATAGTGATGATGATGATGATGATCGTTGGCCGACCAACGGTGCGCCTACACTCGATGCCCCCATTATAAGCCCCATGCATATCTGTGACGTGTGGAACTGAATACCAAAAAATGCCAAAAAATGTGTTTATTTGAGCGTGATGTCGCGTTCCTCGACAAAGTACATGCGGCAGAAGACATACAAGGCAGCCAACGCGGCGATGTAGGCACTCATGACGTACAAAGCAGCGTTGGACATGGGTTCTTCCTCAGAGTCGTGGTGGACGCCCGCCTGGACTTGAAGCACGCCGCTAGCATTCATGGTGAACGTGACAGGATGCAGGAACTCGCCGGCTGTGCCCACTTTGTTGCGTGGGATGACGCTGTTGAAGTAACAAATGTGGTCGTTCTCCTTCGCCACCTCGGCCTCGCCTTCGTAGACCTCGATGGTCAGGCCGCGCTGGTGGTCTTCGTAAGTCTCGAAGTGTTTCGTCACGGAGCAAGGAATGCGGGCATTCTTGGGCAGGATGATCTCCATGCGACCGTCGGCAGTCTCAAGTCCGATCGGCAGTGGCAGCACGTCGAGCATCAGCACGTCACGGAAGACGCGCTTGTCCAAGCCACTCAGGATAGCGGCCTGGATCGCCGCACCTTCGCACACCACTTCGTCAGCGTTCACGGACAAACATAGTTCCTACAAAAGATCACACAAGCCAAGTCAGGATCCACAATCTCCATCAGGTCTCGCACGACACATTCATACCTTGCCCATGAACGCTTCTGACACCTTGGAGCGGATGGCTGGCATTCGTGTGGCGCCACCGACCATGATCACTTCGTCGATCTCGCTCAGGTGCACATGGGCTTCCTTCAGAACGTTGTGGATGATACGCAGACTACGCTTGAAGATGCCGTCGCACAGCAGCTCCAGCTTGCGACGAGTGAGCGTATGAGAGAACTGTGCAACACCCGCGACGTTCGTGAGCTCGATGGCCACTTCCTCTTCGCTCGACAGCTCGAGCTTGGCGAGTTCAGCTTGAGTCTTGAGCTGCAGCATATCCGAAGGCGTCAGCTGGCCACGCTGCACGCCGTGGTGCTTTGTCAGCAGCTCCACCAAATGCTCGACGATCAAATGGCTGATGTCTTCGCCACCGAGGTTGGTGTCACCACCGATGCCTAGCACTTCGAAGCGTCCTTCCGAGATGCTCATGAGCGACACATCGAGCGTGCCACCTCCAAAATCAAACACGACGACCTTCTTCGTGCCCGCCAGGAACAGACCGTACGCCATGGCCGCCGCAGTCGGCTCGTTCAGCAGGCGAATGCCCTTAAAACCCGCCATAATCGCACTCGAGATCGTGGCCTTGCGCTGCGAGTCGCTAAAGTACGCCGGCACAGTGATCACTACATTATCGATAACCTGGCCTTCAAAATACGCCTCCGCTGACTCCTTCAGCGCCGCCAAAATGCAGCCAGAGACGTGCTCGGGCTCAACTTGCACGCTTTTGTTGGATCGCTGCAGGTCGATGGCCACGTTCTCGCGCTTGGTGGCCACGATCGAGTACGCTGCCATCGAGCGAGCAACTTCCACGGCCTTGCTGTCGAACCTGCATGGTGACGATGATCAATCAGTCAAGTCTCCATCAAATGCGATGCATCGTTCCCGCAATCATGATCGTACTTCTGTCCCATCAATCGCTTGACCGTGCGGACCGTGTTGGTCGGCGCCGACGCCTCCAGCTCGACAGCGGCCGCGCCGACAGTGTGCCGCTCACTGGCTGGATCGAAATGGACCACGGATGGCGTGGTGCGGCCCCGCGATGTCTGGTTCTTGAGGATCTTCACGTGGTTGCCATTGGTTCGCCAGACGCCGACACCTGGTGACGACGCATGTGTCAATGACGCACGACGTGGCGTGGCGATGCGGCCTCAGGCCACCGTCAAGGCGTTGCAGATGCAGATGCAGATGCGTTTGCACACGTACATGAGTTGGTGGTGCCCAGGTCGATGCCGATGCACACGCCATGGCCGAAGTTCTCGGCGTCGTTGCCCCAACTGTCGTACGTGTGGCCGTCCATCAGTGCTGCTGGAGTGTGCCATCATCGACGCGTGGTACAGTACTTCACAAAAGTATATTTATTTGATATATTTTCCCACATCATTTTTTTTGATTGGAATTTGAGCACAAAATGACTTCGCTCGCACGATTGAGTCTTCCTCTCTCTCTCTCTCTCACCTTTGTCTTAATTGTTCTTCATATGTGCATGAATGAGTGGCTTGGAATGTCAAAGTAGCGATGTGGCAACCGATTCTCGTGGCTTCTGCCTGGGATCCTGCGACTAGGAAAGGTCTCGATTCCATCTGTGGAATTCAATTCTAAACTTTTCAACTGAATCCACCAGGTCGCTGAGCCAAACACGCCTGGGCATGTTCCATTTTGCGGCGTTGCCTGCTTTGCATTGATTGTGTCGCGCTGCCTTGTGCCGAGCGTCGGTGTATTTTTGGTTTGGTGCGTGATTTACCTGCGCGTGCAAGCAAGCACGGCCGGGACGAGCGTCGAGCGGTCAAGGAATGGACATGCAAGGTTCGACGGCCAGTGCGACGACTGCTGTGTTGCCATCACGGACGACTGCGGACGACTACCGCGTCCTCGCACGCGTGGGGAAGGGGGCGTATGGAGATGTGAGTGTCCTTGCCTTGCTTGACTACGTTGGCGCCCGCGTCAACGGCAGTCGATCTGTCTAGGTCTACCTCGGCCAGGTCGTGGCGACCGGCGAGCAAGTATGCATGAAAGAAGTCGACTTAGAGTTTCTCACACCGGCAGAGCGGTACCATGCGTTGTTGATAAACTGCGTTCTGACCATCGCTGTCGTCTCACGGCTTCATGTTGATCGAACTAGCACCAATTGCTTGTCGGAGGTCGAGTTTTTGCGGTCATTGCCCGCGCACCGCAACATCTTGGCATTCCACGATGCGTTTTGGGCTTCTCCTGACAAATCTCTGATGCTCGTGACGGAATACGCTGACGACGGCGACCTCGATCGCTATTTACACAAACGCCACAGCCACGGCCTGCCAGTCCCTGAGGCGCTCAAGATCTTTCACCAGATAGCGCTTGGCGTGGAGTTTCTACATCGCCAGCACATTTTACATCGTGATTTGAAGACCAAGAACGTTTTCCTGTTCGCCGATGGACGCGTCGTAGTCGGCGATTTCGGCACGTGCAAGGTGCTGTCGAGCACACGTGGTGATCCCGCGTCGACGCTCATTGGTTCGCCGTTGTACATGAGTCCCGAGACGCTGGAGGGCGTCAACTATGGCTTTGAAGCAGACATCTGGGCTCTTGGTTGTGTGTTGTACGAGTTGCTGACGGGCAAGGCAGCGTTTGCAGCAGCGTCCTATCCAGCAGTCGTGTACAAGATCACACAGGGCTCACCGGAGCCGCTACAGTCGACCATCGAGGCTCCACTCCGGGCGTTGATCGACCAAATGCTTGATAAAGATCGCAAAAAGCGACCGTCAATGGCACAAATTGTTCAATCTACAGCACCAAGCGATGCCGAGGCTACGTCGCCAGCACCCGCTTCAGTGGTAGAAGAAACCACGACAGTCGATCGGTCTCCTCCTTCTCCCCAAAGTCAAAGCGTGGCCACTAACCAAAACGAGCCTGAGGAAACGACGCCCCTGGAAGATAATACCGCTGTAGAGTTGCCAATAGCTCCAACTCAGCCGCCTCTGCTACCTCCACCTCCACCGACAGCACCAGCCGCCAGCATCATGCCATCAACACGTCATAGGACCAAGTCCAGCGCGTCAGAACGCAATTCACTGCATGCATCGGCCGTGTTTCCTACCAGCAGAGCCCACATTGCCCAGGTATGACCGTGTCGAGCGCATCCTCACAATGCGCGCTCATGATATATCTTTTCAGATCCTAGCAGGCCAGCGGCTTCATCAACAAAGAGCAGCCCACTATGTGCGACAGCAACCCAAGCATGCGGCTCCACCGACGACGACACGGCAACAACCAGTCGCTGGAGTTCAGGTAGACTTTGTTTTGTGGAATTCTTTCTCAGGTGTAATATAACAAGTTGCTCCTGTCGCCTGTTTCAATCCTAGCTCGAAGCTACCGGCACGTCCCACGTGAGAGGATCGCGTTCTGCTGCATCCATTCCCTCAAACAAGACGCTCCCACCCACCAATATGATGATCGTCGGCACCAAAGTTCGCGAAACATTGGGGAAAGCTTCCGAACGAGCGCAACATTAACATATATGAGCGATGCAGAATTGAGTGATAACGAGACTTCGCAGGCGTTCACAATCAGGCTTCTGGCTCAGCACTCAAAGTAGGCTCTGCCGCCCCCCCCCCCCCCCCCCCCCCCCCCCCCCCCCCCGCCCCCCCCCCCCCCCCCCCCCCCCCCCCCCCACACACACACACACACAATTAGTCGTGGGTTTGAGCAGGCTACATGTAGTGTGCCTGACTTCTGGGTCTAGCAAGGCACTCATTGTGGCAGTCTATTACTAAGGTGGCGGCAACCACATGCAATACGGATGCTTCGTGCGTCGGTTGTTTGCCATGCTTTACGGTCGTCCACGGTCGTCAAAGTCACTACTGTACAACACTGCCAATCCCGTTGCAACTCACACAGAACACAAAGTATTTCGAGGATAGCAACCCACCGAACGCGTGACGACTGGGCCAGCTTTAACGCCTGGGACATGATAACGAGTCGTTCGTGCCTCTGATCTGACCTCACTGTCTTATCGGCTACATGCATTCAGGACGATAGCTTGTAGACTCACGAGCCCGCAAGTGCAGTGCGGGTGCCATCTGTGCATCCCTCACACAACGCAACTACCGACAGCAACTCGGACACCCTCTCGAGGGCCCAAGCCCTCGCTACCGAGGCAAAGTCGCAGCGTCGACCACGCATTCTCATCATGGGCGCCTGCCAAAGCAAAGTGGGTATCGCTCCTGACTCACCAGCCAAAACCCGACGAGGCAAGAAGCTGTCTCGAGCTCAACTGCACCTCGTCAAGAAGTATCTCCCCAACTTCGCCTTGACCGAAGGAGCGAGGCCAGAACACGTGCGGACCGTGGGTGCGTTCTGGAACGCAGTGTTTCGCGACAGCGAATCGACGCAGGGAACAAGCAGCGCGAGCGGTACTAGCGGTGCTAGCGCTGCCAGCACTGTGAGCTATACGTCAATCTCACGGGCAAAGGTCAAAGTGCAGCAGCTTCCACGCCGAGTACTGTTGCTGTCTCGCTTCTACAGCTACTTGGACAAGCATGCGCCACAGCTCTCGCCAGTGTTTCAGGCCTCGTACGACGTTCGAAGCAATGTGCTCGAGCACATCACTGTTGGCATGCGGTCGCTGCTGCAGTTTGCCACTGACATGGACAAAATGTTGGCCATCACGAGGACGCACCTTCGCTTTGGCGTCCAGCCCGAGTACTATGATCCGCTTGGCTTGGCACTGCTGCACGCGTTGAAGGAGGTGTCACGGCACTACTGGACCCAGCAAGTCGAGTTTGCGTGGAGACAATTGTATGGCTATTGCAGTCTGCTGCTGCTGGAGATTCAGCTGAACGCGCTGGAGCCTGCCACCACTCCGCGCAAGTCCAGACAAAGCGACCGCGACAAACGCTTGCCCAAGGAGCAGATCGCGCTGGTCAAGAAGTATTTGCCAAGTTTTAACTACTCCTACGAGTCCACCGAGGAACATCGGCGACTGGCAGCATTGAATTGGAATGCCGTTTTCAGTAAAGACGAACGAGTGAGGGCAATGCGCGCACCAGGGTCCGAGGTTGACGACGTCGACTCTGTTTCCAGTGTTTCGCAGTTATCAGGTCGGAGCGTTCGACGATTGCCTGTGGTGGCAGAGAGTGAGTATCAGCCAAGCGTCATTGGTCTTCTCTACGACATCTTCTACGAATACGTCGAAGCGAACGAGCCGGAGCTGAAGGACGTCTTTCGGTCATCCATGCATACAAAGAGCAAGGTCCTGTTGCACATCAGTTTGGGCATGCGGACGCTGTTGCAGGCACCCGACATGGCAGATCGAGTCGTGCAGCTGACGGATACACATATGATGTTTGGCGTCGAGATGCAGCACTTCAATCCGTTGGGACTGGCGCTGATTCACGCGTTGAAAAATTGCTCGGGCGATGAGTGGTCTGCGGAGGTGGAGACGGCGTGGCGTCGGCTATTTGGCCACTGTAGTGCCATCTTGTTGCAGGCGCAGCAGAACGCAGTCAAACGAAAGCCAACAAAGACGATGAGACGATGACGAAGGTGAGTGCGGCATCTCTCGTAGACCAGCATAAGAGATCAGGTCCTAGAGTGGTTGGTGTTGGGTACCTGTCGATGACCTGATCAACTATGGATAGCAAGTTTCCCCCATACTGTCGCCCACGGCATTGGATGGTGAAGGTCGTGACTTGTTTGTCTTTCTCCTGGTATTGAAGACAGAACTCCTTGCAGCATTCGGTAAACCAGATAAGATGAACGATATCAACACTCAGATATCGCTCCACTTGATGCACTTCGTGTAGCGTGTGCCCAACGGGGACAAAGTTGACAATCACCAACTCACTCGAGTGGCGCCTATCGTCTTGCATGCTGCGATAGGTGATTTTGTACCTCGTCAAGTATTCGGAGAAGGCGTCCATTGTGAGCCAAGGCTCCCATACATCACCTTGCCTTGGTCAATGGTGGATCGAACCAACGATGTAAACACACCGGGCGCGACACTGGAATACTACTGCATTATCCCATGTTGAAGCAATTGAGAAAACGGATAACGAGGCTTGATCAGCGTTCGCTCGCTGGCTGCCTGTTGTTCCATGATTTGCGTGAACGAATCGTAGTCGCAGCAATTACTTCGCATCGACGCACTGCCCCAATCGGTTCCAGAATGTCTGCTCGTTTGCTGCATCCGACTCGTGCATGTCGATCGACCCAGATGCACTTAACATCAGGGAGATCACGGCCAATCCGGTTCAAAAGGCGGGTACGCAATGGTCGTTTTCCCGAGTCGACGAGGACTGTGCAAGAAGAACAACGGGTGGCCATTGACTTGTTTCATTGCCATGAACTGGTCCAGCGAGCGGGATCCGAAGTGGCTCAACGTCTTCGGTGGTTTGTCCGCTTCGGCAGAATGGGGAAGCTCCACTAGCACGTGAATCTCATCATGTTTCGGATGAAAGTTTTTTCCCCGAAGTATTCCTCGTCATCAAGCGTCCAATCTGGAACATGCTCCACATAGCGACTATCTCGTCGTCGTCGCTTTCCAAGAACGGCTTGAGAGAAGAGTTGCTGTTCATCCATGTGGTCTCGTGCCTCATGCGAGATATGTACAGCACCAACATGGCTGGATCAATCTTGAAGTAACCATTGGCGCGTTTTTCCTTGGCCACAATAGCTTCCTGCAACGCGGCCGCTTGCACATCGCTCGCGATGGTCACGGAACATACTGTCCCGACGCCGATCACTGCGCACGGCAACATCACTTCAGTCATGCTCGACACCCCATACATCTCGGTCGGTCTTCCTACTTTTGCACGACGAGGTGAAAGGTGCCGACTGCGCCACACTTCGGAAGTGAGCGTCTCGGGTCGGCGATATCGTGATCCGATGCGTCTCGTCCTGCACAAGGATGAATCAAAGCCTTCAACACCTCGAGTGATAATCTATCAACTCATCGTCGCGAGCTGAGCTGATACGGTAGCATCAGAGCACACGCTCACGCCATTTCTTGTCCCGCGCTTCCATGTCTCTATTCTCCAGCTGCAGCTCCAATTTTACTTGGATTGTTCTCGTATTTGTGGGTTGATGGTGTTGTGTTGTGTGTGAAGGAAAGCGGATGAAAGCTGATGGAATGCGGTGCTCCAAGACCACCACGAAGACTCGCATTGATATCGCGGACCACGGCAAACAAACACAACTGCTCTCACAAGGATGAAGGCTCGTCGCTTCGTTGAGGACGGAAGAAGCGCGCGAGGGCGGGGGGGGGGGGGCTGCTACCATTTCCAACAAGATCTACTCGTGAGCGAGTGTTTCCCCGAACAGGAACTTTCAGGGCCACGGCAAAGGGGGCGTTGCATTGATGCTTGATGCTGTGTGCTTTCAGACCAAGATCTCGTATCGTTCCTGTTGGGAGACGCTACTGAACTTTCTGTGGATGGGATCGACGTCGAGCTCCCAGGATCTCAGCAGCTGCGCAAAACCTCTGTATTCGATCTTCGAGCGACAATCACTGCGCTATTTGCGTCTCCTCAGGCATGTCGCTTCATCTTGTCGGCTAAATGCACACAGGACGATTTCAGTGGCTTGTGGAGTCGACACGAGCCCTGCGTGGAGTCAGCGCGTTTCTAGCACACTCCACTCAGCCTCAAGTCCCGACTAGGACAAACCTTTGCTGCTGAG
This sequence comes from Lagenidium giganteum, assembly GCA_002286825.1. NCBI lineage: Eukaryota > Oomycota > Peronosporomycetes > Pythiales > Pythiaceae > Lagenidium > Lagenidium giganteum. The sequence goes on from NSDO01000001.1 coordinate 922,211, forward strand.
GGCGCCACGTCATGCTTTCCACAGCTCTCTACAGTAGTTTCCGATCAAGTCCTCTCATTTACCGACTTCCCACGCTATTTGCCAAAGGAATGGGCGGTTGCCAAGGTAAAGTCGGGATCGCGCCAACCCCACCTTCGCCACCGAAGTCTCAGCGCGGCAAGAGGCTGTCACTAGCTGAGCAACGCCTCCTCAAGAAATATCTGCCAAGCTTCTCGTTGAAGGACGGAGCGAGCTCAGAGCATGTCCGCATCGTCGGTGTGTTCTGGAACGTTGTGTTTCGCGATACCGAATCAACCCAAGGAACGAGTGGTGCAAGCGGTGTCAGTGCTGTCAGCGTTGCCAGCGTTGCCAGCGTTAGGTCCTTCTCTCGGACCAAGGGTAAGCTCCAGCAAGCCCCCCGCCTCGAAGTGCTCATCGATCACTTGTACATCTATTTGGTCACCCACGCGCCCAAGCTTGTCCACGTATTCCGATCGTCCGCGGAAGTGCAACGTCGCGTTCTCGAGCACATTACGACGGGAATGAGTTCGATCCTCAAGTTCAGCAACGATATCGACAAAATGATGATTGTGACCATCAAGCACCTTCGGTTTGGCGTCCGACCTGAGTATTACGAACCCCTCGGAAAGGCACTGCTGCACGCGTTGAGAGAAGTGTCAGGGCACTACTGGTCACCGCAGGTCGAGCACGCGTGGCGACAGCTGTATGGTCATTGCAGTGTGCTGTTGCTGAAGACGCATCTGAACTCGCTGCAACCTGCCAGCAAACCACACTCCCTCAAACTCGGCGAGAATGCCACGCGTTTGCCTCGAGAGCAACTGGCACTGGTTGAGAAATACTTGCCAAGTTTCAACTACCAGTTCGAGTCGACCGAGGAACACCGCAAGCTGGCGGCTTCGCATTGGAGCGCAGTGTTTGAGCAAGGCCCCATCATGTCCACCGCATCACCAATGTCCGAGTGGGACGACGCAGACTCAGCGTCGATGGTGCTGCGGATCTCTCAAACCTCGAATGACAACAACGACAGTGCGCGAGGAGTACCCCTGCAGTCCGAGAGCCAATATCACGCCAGTGCCATCGGTCACCTCTACGTTGTCTTCTACGAGTACATCGAAGCGTACGAACCTGAACTGAAGCGCGTTTTCCGGTCAGCAAACGACAGGAGAAGCAAGGCCTTGCTGCACATCAGCGGAGGCATGAGGGCGCTGCTACAGTCACCCGATATGGCGGATCGTGTGGCGCAGTTGACCGACACGCACCTGCGGGTTGGCGTCGAATTGAAGCATTTCAACTCGTTGGGACTGGCGCTGATGTATTCGATGAAGGAGTGTTCGGGCGATACCTGGTCTCTGGAGATGGAGACGGCATGGTGTCGACTGTATGGCCACTGCGGGGCTGTGTTACTGCACGCACAGTACACTGCAGCCAAGCGAAACAAGCCAAAACGACGACACGATGAGCACAAGCATCTGAAGAAATACCATCGCTAGAGACAAGCGTCCCTCGGACGTTCCAGGTATTTTTGGTCTGGTCTTGAGGCGTTCTCTGGCAACGGAAGAAGGCAGCGAAGCTAGCGCAAGCACTTGGCAGCCGACGTGTTGGGGGCTCGCGGCTGATCGACGATGAGCAGCAATCCCTTGAGTTTCCTCATTCGTGCCCAGGCACGCCAATAGTACCAGCGGGAGGGAGACAGAACGATCTAAGACTTTCGCTACGAAGTGAAAAAATCGCTCCCATTGCGAGCACACTCAGCTACTGAATATGCGCATGCAATTCCATCTGAAAACTCAGAAAAACTCGAATTTCACATTCGCGCGTTCTTCGTCTGCAAGCTTCAGCGATACGCTGATATGCTGAAATCCAACGCCAGCACAGGATGAGCGCATCGGTCAACACCCACAGCCTGTGGCGAGATCTTGGCACCAACTCGGCGATCATCGGGCCCGCTGACGCTGATGGTGGGTTTGTTACTCAGGTGACTGACCACCTCTTGTGTGTGGCTGTGGGAGCATCGCGAAGGATCGCGACAAGACCCCGCTAAGAACCAACCTCAGCAAGTTCCGGATATGCCCAGATCCACGAGACACCTCGCTTGCGACCATAAATACGCACGTACCTGAGGACATCCGCGAGAAGCGGATGGATCGGTCCCGCGGAGCTTGCTCAACGTGCCGTTCGCGACTCAGGACTGTTTTTTTCTTGCTTTCCTTGTCTGCCAGACGCTGCAGGACGAGTTGGCGGTCACAGAGCTCACCAGGCCTGTGCGCCCTCTCGCAAACAGCTCCAACGTCAGACACTGCCTCGGATATCCGTGCGACCGAAGCCTGCACTAGCTACCGATAGACCACCTCATCGCCTCATATCACCATTTTTTTCAACCAAGCATTGTCAGCGGAAAGGTAACCACCGCCACCACAGGAGGAATGGGAAGCTGCCAAAGCAGGATCGGTCTCGCGACTGACCGGTCGACCACGCATCAGCAAGGCAAGAAGCTCTCGCGAGCTCAGCAGCGTCTCGTAAAGAAATACCTCCCAAACTTTCCGATGAAAAAAGCGATGAGACCGGAGCACGTCCGGACCGTTGGTGTGTTCTGGAACGCTGTGTTTTACGATAGCGAATCGCGCAAGGAACAAGCGGTACGAGTGCTGCGAGCACGGTCAGCTACGCCTCCTTTACACGCAGCAAGATCAAAGCTCAGCAACCACCACGCGTGCTATTTCTCTTCGATCGCTTCCGCAGCTACCTGGATTCTCAAGCCCCGCACCTCGCGCGTGTGTTTCAGTTCTCCAACGAGATACAGCGCAATGTTCTTGAGCATGTGACTACGGGAATGCTGACGCTGCTACAGCACAGCAGTGATCCCGACGCAATGATGACTGTGACCATCAAGCATCTTCGATTCGGTGTCCAGCCGGAGCATTACAATCCTCTAGGAATGGCGATGCTGCACGCACTGAAAGAGGTGTCGGGGCATTATTGGACAGCGCAGGTCGAACAAGCCTGGCGTGCACTTTACGGACATTGCGGTTTGATGTTGCTGGAGACCCAGCTGACCTCATCGGAACCAAACGTTGGTCCACGCAAGCCTAGACACAGTGAACCAATGAAGCGCTTACCGTGGGAGCAAATCACGCTCGTTGAGAAGTATCTACCAAGCTTCAACTACCAGTACGAGTCGACGGAGGAACACCGGCGACTAGCCGCATGGCATTGGAGCACAGTGTTCCATAAAGCCCCAGTCACGTCGACAGTGTCTCCGCGGTCTGTGTGGAATGATTTAGAATCCAATATCAGCAGTATGCCTTCTCGGGTGGCGACCCAGGGCTCGCGGAGAATGGAACCACGGTTAGAGAGCCTAACAGGTTCGATTGGTCATCTATTCAAAGTGTTCTACGAGTATACCGACGCCTGCGAACCTGAGCTAAACGTCGTCTTTCGGTCATCAACGCACGCAAAGAGCAAAATATTACTTCACGTCAGCGTGGGGATGCTGACGCTGTTACAAGCAACCGATATGGCGGAGCGAATGGCACAGTTGACAAGCACGCATCTCCGCGTTGGAGTGAAATTGAAGCACTTCAATTCGTTGGGGTTGGCGCTTATTCATGCGATGAAGGAATGTTCTGGTGACACGTGGTCTGCCGAGATCGAGGCGGCATGGTGTCGGTTATTCTGTCATTGCAGCGCCATCTTGCTACAAGCGCAAGCCATTGCGTCGAAAAGAAAGCCAGCCAAGAAGAAGATCCATCAAAGATAACCATCGGTGACCGCCGTCGTACGCGATGCAGTAAAATAAGAAACTAGTGTGAATGAAAGTGAGCTCAGCTGCTGCGTTTTGCTGTGTAAACGACGCACCTGAGCTTAATGATGATAACGGGCTTGATCTCATGACTTGGAGGAATGGGTGGTGCCGGCGCTACTGATGCGACGATGAAAAAAAAACACGAAACAGCAAGGCCTACCAAATGTGATCGCAGCACTGCGTTGGTGTGTGCAAGCAATATGTAGAGTAAAGTGTGCTGCTGGACTCACACGTAGGGGCTGCAAAGCTAACAAATGCCGCATCTTAACTGGGCCAATCAAACCATTCAGAATCCCTTTTCGTACACAAATCAAGGCAGACATCAATGTCGCTGTAGTTTTGATTTGAGGGGCTCGTCATGCAATGTCAATGCAGCGGTCACAACGTCCGTGGTATTGTCATCTCGCGCGACAAGAGCGTCCTCGAACGAGGGAACCATTACGTTTGAAGATCCGTGCATCGACGTTAATCAGCTCGAATTGTTCAAACTACGTCGACGTTATGACAATCGGTGACGTTAATTCCGTAGATGACAGCCTGAAATGCGATCTTTGATAGTGCGCTTGCGCTGATGTCTGCTAAAGGACCTCGGTCGAGTCACATGTCGCTACGTTGTTGTATTGCTCGGCTTTCGTTTGGCTGACATTTGTTGCGCATGCAGCAAGACCGCACTGCAGTGACAATACAGCCGACACCACGCATTCTCAACCTCCAGAGACCACATGTCCCCTGAGCACTCCTTCATCGCGTTGATCAGCGCCAATCCCAACGGATTAAAGTGCTTCAGGTCAACGCCAACCCTAAAATGTGTTTCCGTCACTTGCGCCACGCGCTTCACCATATCTGGTGCTTGCAACAGTGTCTGCATTCCCATGCCGATATGCAGTAGCACCTTGCTCTTCGTACTGATTGATGACACAAAGATTCGCTTCAGCTGAGGTTCATAGGTTTCAAGGTACTCGTAGAAGAGTTCGTAAAGCAGACTGACTGAGGTGATAAGGTATTGACCCTCGGATGGCTGATGCAGTCTGTGTGTGATGGAGCTTGACACTTGCGATGACTTTGTCATGTCGTTCTTCTGAGACGTCTTTGATCCTGTGGAAACGACTGGTCCCTCAATGAAAAGCGCTTTCCAATGGGACACTGCCAGTTGGCGATGCACATCGGTTGACTCGTACTCGTAGTTGAAACTGGGCAGATATCTCTCGACCAGCATGAGTTGCTCTTTAGGCAAGCGCTTGACGTCATCACCCTGTCGGAGCTTGCGCGGCGTGCTGGAAGGTTGCAACGAGTTCACGTGAGTTTCGACCAACATCACGCTAGCATGGCCATACAGTTGTCGCCACGATCGCTCGACGTGCGGTGTCCAGTGCTGCCCCGACACCTCTTTCAATGCTTGGATCAGGGCGACTCCAAGGGGATCGTAATTCTCGGGTCGGACGCCAAAGCGCAGATGTGTTATGGTCAGCGCCAGTAACTTGTCCACATCATCGCTGGACTGCAGGATTGATCGCATGCCGGTGGTGATATGGTCCAGAACGTTCCGTTGCACCTCGTTGGAGGACCGAAAAACGTGCACGAGTTGGGGGGCTTGTGTCTCTAAAAGGATGTACAAGTGGTCGAATAGCAACTCTAGCCGTGGCAATTGTTGGAGGTTCGCGTGAGAGACACGTTGCTGGCAATACTAGCAACACTAGCACAACTTGCCCCACTTGCACCGCTGGTTCCTTGGGTCGAATCTCTATCGAGGAATACGGCGTTCCAGAACGCGCCCACGATTTGCACATCTTCTGGACTCGTCGCGCCACTCAGCGAGAAGTTCGGGAGATATTTCTTGAGCAGACGCTGTTGAGCTCGCGACAGCTTCTTGCTGCGCGGTGTCGTAGGCTCTGGTGCGACGCCTGCTTGGCTTTGGCAGCCGCCCATTCCCTCGGCGATGATCGTGGCTTATTCGTGAATGGATTGATGCGCTTCATTGGCCTGCTGCTTCATCAGTAGCGAGGGGTGGGGCTCATGAATCCTCGACAACGCTTCGGTTTCGACGGTGAGCGGGTGAGTTATCCAGCCAAAGGATCGTCCTTGGTGCATTTAGCCGGCAAGAAGAGAAAGGAAAATCTGAGACACACATGACGCTAGCCGCCTTGTCCCACGGATCCGTGCGCTGCCCCTGTTACGTGTCGTCTGGAAGCTGGTGAATTAGCGTGGATGCAATAAACATGAATCCAAGGCAAGACGCTTGTAAGCGTTCGCCAACTACGCACACAACATAAACCCATGCGAGGGTGTGACGACGCAAGAGTCGTTTGTGATCGTCCGCGATCGCAAACGTGGGTTGCCGTGCCGGTCGTCGAGCCTTCCATGCCCTGCTCCCTACGTTCATGCTCAGCTGCAACTGGAAATATCGATCACCGCACCACTGCGCCAAAAATACGGCCTCAGTGGAGCAAGCCTCGAGGCCTCTTGCGGTGGCAAGAGTCGAGGAGCACAAGCCTGTAAGAAGGAAGGGAAATGCTGAGCTGCATCCATTTTGGAATTCTATAACAAAAGAAAACAAGGATGCGGGTCGATGGCCGAAGTGGCTGAAGATACGCAGCGCATCACTCGAACTGCGTCTACAAGAAAAGTTAAAAGCAAGACCAGTGTGCCTCCTACTCCGGAGTATAACACCGAAGAAAAGTCGCATGAGTTCCAGGTGTCTGCACACGCGTTTGCGTTCGTGTTGTTCCTCGTAAGGGCAGAACGATAGCTGCCAATTGAACTGAGCAAATCACTGGCTATCGAGCCGTCTTCTTGGGTTTCTTTCGTTTGGCTGCGCTGACTTGGGCGTGCAACAGGATGGCACAACAGTGACCAAACAACCGACACCACGCCACCTCGATCTCCGCAGATCACGCCTCGCCCGAGCACTCCTTCATAGCGTGGATCAGTGCCAGCCCCAACGAATTGAAGTGCTTCAATTCCACACCAGCGCGAAGATGTGTGCTCGTCAGCTGCGCCACTCGGTCCGCAATATCGGTTGCTTGCAGCAGTGTGCGCATGCCCAAACTGATGTGGAGCAACACCTTGCTCTTCGTGTGCATGGATGATCGAAAGACATCTTTCAGCTCGGGCTCGCAGGTGTCGATGTACTCGTAGAATACATCATCGAGAAGACTAAGAGAAGAGCCTGCTTGGCTCTCGGACGGCGGCTGCAATCTCCGTAAGCTCCGGCTTGACTCGTGTGAATGGGATTCTGTATCGTCCCACTCGGACCGCGGCGATATCGTCGACGTGGTGGGCCCTTCGTTGAACACAGTGTTCCAATGCCATGCTGCCAGTTGCCGGTGTTCTTCGGTCGACTCGTATTGGTAGTTGAAACTTGGTAAATATTTCTCAATGAGCGCAAGCTGATCGCATGGCAATCGCTTGGCGTTTTCCATTTGTCTGGACTTTCGTGGGCTGGCGATAGGCTCCAACGAATGCAAATGAGCCTCAAGTAACAGCAGACTGCAATAACCGTACAGTTGCCGCCACGATTGATCGACTTGTGATGTCCAGTAATGCCCCGACACCTCCCGCAATGCGTGCATTAGTGCCATCCCAAGGGGATCGTAATGCTCTGGTTGGACACCAAATCGAAGATGCGTTATCGTCACCGCGACCATTTTGTCGACGTCGTTGCTGTTCTGCAGCAGCATGCGCATGCCGGTCGTGATATGGCCGAGGACGCTGCGCTCGATATCGTTGGAAAATTGGAAGACGTGGGCAAGCTGCGGGGCTTGAGATTCGAGGTAGCTATGGAAGCGCTCGAAGAGTAAATACAGGCGCGGCGGGTGTTGAGTTTTGAACTTGCAGCGTGTAAAGGAGGCGTAGCTGGCACTGCTGGTAGCACTAGCGCCACTCGTTCCTTGCGTCGATTCGCTGTCGCGAAACACGGCGTTCCAGAACACACCCACGGCCCGCACGTGCTCCGGTGTCGTTACCTCGTTCAAGGGGAAGTTTGGAAGGAACTTCTTAACCAGACGCAGTTGTGCTCGAGAGAGCTTCTTGCCGCGTTGTGTCTTGGTATTCGGATCTGGAGCTAGGCCGACTTTGCTTTGACAGCTACCCATTCCGAAAGCGGATAGGCTGCTTCTCTTTGAAAGTCAGCTTAGTCGGAAGGTGGAGATCTGAGCGACGCGGACCGGACGTGCTGCCTCATGGGCATTTGTGGGTTTGGTGCACAAATGGATGTCCGAGTCAGTGTCCGAAGATGAAGGTGCTGCAAGACGGCTGGAATACGTCGTTGTTGAGCACAAGTTCTTTGACCACCAGCTCGTCCTGGTGCATCTGACCGACAAAGAGGACGAGGTCAGAACTGAGCAGCGGACAGCACGACGCGCCAGCCTCCACCTTCAGTTCCAATGCATCACGTGTTGCATCTGTCCTCAGAACGGTGGGTATTTATGACTGCAATTGACTTGTCGCTCGCCCATAGTAATGTCAGAAATCCACGGAGCTATCAGCCCGCCGAGATAGAATTCTGAGCGGAAACTATGGCGTTCAAGGCCGTTGCTGTAGGTGTGCTCGATCGGATCGATGCCACTCGTGGAGCAGGTCCTGCACCACGAAGGCCGCGCATGTCACAGTCAAGCGACGCTGTCGCTAGTGTGATACCGAATTCAACACTACAGCGATGACTTAGCGCACGATGTTGAACGAGTGTGTGAGAACACAGAGCACGCGAGATAGGAATCCATTCATGAGCAAACACTGACCTGCTTCTCAAGCTAGATGTCCAAGTAGTAGCAGACACAAGACCGTCTGCCAAGCAAGCTCGTCTTCCACAGCACACTCTTTTCTTCATGTGAAAGAACGCGTGTGTGTTGCTCACAAAGATCGAGCTACACACACCATGTGTTATCCGAGTACAGAGCGGGTCCCGCTCCATGCGTTCTCATGAGGATCTGAGTGAGTTGCGAGGTATTCACCGGAAGGCTTAGAACCAGGTGTGAAGAAGTGGGTTCGCCTGGGAGCTCAGCCGCCTGGGCTCAAGCCCCGCTGATCTGGACCTGTCGCGATCGAGCATACAAATGGTGGCAGTGGTCGGAATGCACGGAAGCATTCGCGAAGCACCAGGGAACTACATGGTTGTCCGATGATCAATCCACACAAAAATGTTGGGCAGGGGCATGCAATCGCCTCTGTAGTCACAGACGTGACGGATTGGATGGTGCAGTTCATGGACTTTTGCCACCGTGATACGAAGCAGCTTTTGGCACGATGTACTTTACGTGCCAACATGCATCACCGCCACCGCGATGGTGGTGTTGTGTCGGACACGCCAAGAGCAATGCAAACAAAACGCGGTGCTTGCATGTTGTTGAAAGTTAAGTTACCTGTGGGGCTGGTTGCTTACTTCTTGTTTCCCTTCTTGTTGCCGCCCTTGGTTGCTGGGGCCTCCTTCGCTGGCTCCTGCTTCTGCTGCTGTTGTTGTGGTGCAGCCTTCTTCTCTGGCGCTGGCTTCTGTTCCTGCTTCTGCTGCTGCTTCTTGGCTGGCATGGTGCTTGAGCTGAGTACTTGCTACTGCGACGGGGAATTGAGTTGTGGAGCCTGGAGATGATGGCCAGGTTGTCGGAGGTCGTGGCAACGGACAGTCGTTTGCACGAAGCACGATCACACCATTGCATGGTGGTTGTGGTATAGCATCTTCTTAGCACGCTCGCTTTGGATCACCGTCGGAAAATGCGAGGAAGGGATTGCTGCCACTGAAGCCGACTACTGGCGGCACCGTTTCTGGATCCCAGGCTGTCGGGTGTGCTGTGGGCATTAATGCAGTCTTCGAGCAGTTCTGGCCGACAGATGCGATCGTGGGAACTTCATGGGAAGGCGCGCATGTGACACCAGTTCGATCACTCCTCAAGTTCCCTTCGCGGTAGCAAGTACTCAGCTCAAGCACCATGCCAGCCAAGAAGCAGCAGCAGAAGCAGGAACAGAAGCCAGTGCCAGAGAAGAAGGCTGCACCACAACAACAGCAGCAGAAGCAGGAGCCAGCGAAGGAGGCCCCAGCAACCAAGGGCGGCAACAAGAAGGGAAACAAGAAGTAGAGCGTATTTCCTGAGCCCGGGGGCTGAGAGCAGCGAATATCATCTGATCTCCTCGCCCCACCCATCTCACATTTAAGATAATAACAATTGGGCATTCCCACACCACTTGGATCCATCCGCATGGAAGATGCGGTTTGCGCTCGCGATCTTATCATCAGCGGCCTCTATTTTCACGAAGATTGTGAAGATGGAAGCCAACTCGGCGTTATCGTCGCACGCAGTTCTCGGCAGCATCGCCACCATGCGTCCGATTTCAATAATGATTCCTGCGCAGGACGTTCCACAGATGAGGAGGCTTGAACAGATGGTGGCGAAGTTGTTGTGGTTAGCAATCTCGAGCTCATGGGTAGCATCAGCGCAAAGCATCAACGCAAGCCGAAAGCGGCGCATTCCGTGGCGATCTCAGCAAGGATGGGGTGCTACCACAGCCAGAATGGGATCGCGCCGGACCCAGCACCACGCCATCGAAGACTCAGCCTCTCACAAAAGCGTCTGATGAAGAAGCACCTGCCAAGTTTCGCGCTGCATGGGCCACCTACAGCTGAGGATATTGGCCTTGCGGCAGCGCATTGGGAAGCAGTATTTTGTGGAGATATCAAGACCCATGGCGCAAGTGAGACAGAGGGCAGTGTTTCTGACCTGCAGCCTGGGAAGAAGGACATGTCCCAGCCACCCACGCGCACAAAACTGCTCTTTGACATCTTCCATGGCTATTTGGATCGTGAAGCTCCGGAATTGATACACGTGTTCAGATCATCCAAGCACGTGCAAAGCAATGTCCTCGAGCACATTAGCACTGGCATGCAAGCGCTGCTTCAGTCCGAGAATCCATGTGATAAAATCCTGACACTGACCAAGACGCACCTGCGATTCGGAGTCCAGCCAGACTACTACGATCCAGTGGGAAAGGCCCTATTGTACGCACTAAGAGAAGTATCCGGGCAGCTGTGGACGGTACAAGTCGAGCGTGCATGGCACCGTCTGTACGCGCGTTGCAGCGTGATGTTGCTCGAATCTCATTTGCGAATGTTGTCTCCTGACAGCACGACGCGCAAGTCACTAGCAAACCCGAAGCGCCTGCCTCCAAGGTATCGGACTTTGGTAGAGAACTACTTGCCAAGTTTCAACTACCAGTACGAATCTACAGAGGAACACCGCCAGATCGCCGCAGCACATTGGGCGCGAACATTTCACGAAAAGACACCGACGCCATCGCTATCTCTGAAATCCCTGTCAGATCTGGCAAGCTGGAGCTCTGTGGTGTCTCTTCTCTCCAGTCGAAGCACTCGACACCTTGCGGTGCAGTCGGAAACTCATTACGAAGCAAGCCCCATCGGTCTCCTCTACGACGTGTTCTTCGAGTATATTGAAGTCAACGAGCCTGAGCTGAAGCACGTCTTCCGGTCATCGATGCACACGAAGAGTAAAGTGTTGTTACACATCAGTTTGGGTATGCGGACGCTGCTACAAGCACCGGATGTAGCAGAACGCGTCGCCCAGGTGACAGAAACACATCTTCGCGTCGGAGTTCAACTCGATCACTTCGATCCATTGGGCCTGGCGCTTATCCACGCAATGCGTGAATGTTCTCCCAACACGTGGTCAGCCGAGGTGGAAAACGCGTGGTGTCGATTGTTTGCGCACTGCAGTGCCGTTTTGCTGTATGCGCACATAAACGCACCAGAGCAGAGGAGCAAGTCGAAAAAGTCTTCACCACGACCGCCGGGTGGCGACAATGAGCCAACATAAATTGGAGAGTCATTCCGCCCCGGACTGACGCTACCTGTGCACTTCGAATAACCAGACAAGTGCCTCCGACCGCAATCGGTAATGTTGGCACTGAAATTCGACCTATCGTGCTCATGGCGTGGGCGATCGCGACGTCGTTCGAGCCGAGACCACACTGGCCCCTTTCCAACATTCGATCCTACATCCCAGCAGAACCATGAACAGTAGAGATGTAGATCGGATATATCACGTTACCTTCAATGAGGCGCACGTATTAGCCCACATACCACACAATTGAACTTGGAGCGAGCTGAGAACACAGCACACCAAGGTGAGCAAAGTATTCAATATTTATTACCAGTCCTTCACTTTGTCTCACACTTCCATATGTCGCTACGTGCTGTTCCCACAAAAACTAAACTCGGCCCACTTGGCTGCAGTATTGACGGCTAAGGTCGTCGCCAAGCCTTCATAGGCATTTTCACGTTCTCAGCACGCCGTAACATCTCCTTCAACACTAATTCTGCTTCCTTCTTACCGTTATCATGGTTCCATGCTATCTTCGGGTGCGTTATGCCACAGGTTTGTTGCGATCACCTTGCACAGCGCAAGAAGCAAGACTGATAAGGCACCGATCGCATAAACACTGAGTATTCAGCAGTGCCAGTAGCAAGTGCACCAACATGGGCGCATGCATCCACAGTCGCGCGGGGATCGCGCCCGAGCCGTCAGCACGAACGCAGGCAGGGAAGAAGTTGACGCGATCGCAGCAGCGCCTTGTGAAGAAGTACCTCGCCAATTTTCCTTGCTGTGAGACTTCGACGAGAGAACATGTGCGCATGGTAGGTGCGCACTGGAGAATGGTTTTTGATGACAGTGGGTCGTCTACGTACCGACGAAGCACCCCGAGTACTCCTAGCACCGCCAGCAACAAATCGGTTCGAAAGAAAGGAGATGCGGTGTCATACCCAGCGCGCGTTGTGTTGCTCTTTGACACGTTCTACGGCTACTTGGATGCGCAAGCACCGCATCTGTTCCAGCTGTTCCAAGCCTCAAGGGATGCGCAAGTTCAGATTGTCGACCATGTCAGTGGAGGAATTCGAGCGATTGTGCGGGCCAATTATTCCATTGACGCTGTGGTTGCGTTGGCAAAGGCATGCCTTCGTTTCGGCGTGCAACCCGACCACTTTGACCAACTAGGAATGGCGCTGATGAATGCCATGAAGGAAGTGTCTGGACACTACTGGACACCGCAAGTTGACATGGCTTGGCGGCGAGTCTACTGGCACTCGAGTGTGCTGCTGATGGAGATGCTGAAATCCGAGAGCAAGCCAACGAGACCGTTCAAGCGAATCCGCGAGAAGAGACTACCAAAGGAATACCTACCGCTGATGAAGAAGTACTTGCCTAACTTCCATTTTGAGTATGAATCCACCGAAGAACACCGAATGATTGCAGCCGCGTTTTGGAACAAGACTTTTCCGGTTGACCAAGCGGCGCTGTCGACGACACCAAGGTCACAGGCAAGCAGCTGGAGGTCCTTGGTGCGATCCAGTTCCAATAGCAGACACCAATTCACAGTGCATGCCGAGAACCAAGATCATCTCAACCCAATTGGTATCCTATACGACTCTTTCTACGAGTATCTCGAGAACAAGGAGCCTAAACTTCAGCAACTGTTCCAGTCGTCCATCCAAACACGAAGTAAAGTGCTGCTGCTCATCAGCGCTGGCATGATGGTTCTTCTGGCCACGGATATCGGAGAGCGTGTAGCTCAACTGAACCAGACGCATTCACGCTTTGGAGTCCAGCTCGACCATTTTGATCCATTGGGAAGGGCACTAATTCACGCCATGAAGGAGTGCTCTGAAGCCGCCCAATCGTGGTCACCCGAGGTCGAAAACGCGTGGCGTCGGTTATTTGGACACTGTAGCGCCATCCTAATGTATTCCCAGAGCAACAGAAGAAAGGCATCGAGGACATTGTCGTCGCGAGTACAAGCAGGTCCCAGCATTGCAGAAATTGACGGAGTTGGGCCGCATTAAGGACACTATTTTGTGATTCTATAATGACACGAACACCCGTGTTCGTTTCTGGGAGAAATCGGGTTCATTTTACAGAGGGAAGTCAGGAGGTCACTGTTTGGTGAGAAGAGCGTCATCATGGCTGGAGCTGGCGTGAACGTTGGTGGCGGTTCGTCCACTGGGCGCGTGATCTTCGCGCTCTGCGGTGGTTTGGCCGGCGCTTACTATGGCTTCTACCTGCAAAGCAAGATCCTCGATGAACGACGGGTACGTCCGGGCCGTACGAAGCAACGCAGGTTGAGCTGTTAAGGGCTAAAGCGCATGCATCTGCGCTCGCAGGTGAGCGTTCTCGTTGAGACCGAAGCCCAAAAGCGCTTTGATGCGTGGAAACAAGCACAATCCTCAACCGCTGAGGCCACCGCCGAATAGATGCGATTTATGTCATCATGCGAGCAAGTTGATGCCGGAGCGCAATCATAAGCTTGAAGAATGGGCAAAGGTGGCCCCCACGTTCTTCTATCACTGAGACCGGTGTGGTGTCGACACGCAAATCGACTGCGTTCTCAAGGGCATTTTGCGAGTGAGAAAACAAGACATTTTGACTGTGTTCAACTGAATGAAGCCAACGCTATCGCGTGTCGTTTAAGGCGTTTGCATCGAGTACGCGTCATCTTTGTTGGTAGCTAAGGAGAACTTGCAATGTCGCAGTCGCGAGACCGCAAGAATTGCACGTGTGCACCACCGACCAATTCTCGTTTCGCTGACGTCCTTGTTGGAAAATAATGCGGTGCAGCGACTTGGTTCCTTCGCTGTGCTGTTCTGCTGATGGCCGGTTCGCCCAGTTTGCTCGATGGGTACGAGTACACTCGATAGTGTTCGAACAGAGCACCTCACACTTAGCGTCACAACGAGAGTACACCAACCCACGAGGGTACCCTGGCATCAAAGATGCACTGACCCTCTTACCAGCACGCGCTGGTTCGAGTACCACCGTTACTTTCACCCTCATGCAACACCATTGAGTACCCCACCTGGCGCCAAAGCGGGTACGTACAGCGCTAGGTCGCGCGTGGTCGTGAGGAGTGATAGCATTTGCTTCTGTTGCTGCACGAGGATCTCGACGAGTTTGCGTTCCATGGCCTTGAGCTCTTCTTCTTTTTCTTCTCTCCGCTGCCGCAACGCCACGAGCGTTTTGTCCGTGTTTCTAACCTCGAGCTTTTTCTTTTCCATTTGCTCGAGCAGGTGTTCGAACTCTTCGTTCAGTCTACGTTTCTTGGCGATTACAGCCATGTTCAGGGCGCCATCGCTCGTGGTCGTACTGCCTGACGACGAGGACGAAGAAGACGAGGCGAAGCTTGATGGTGTCGGTAACATCAGCTGTCGCAAGTTCGCTTCCACGGCCTGTGCCTCCGCTTGCAAGGCATCGATCTCCTTCTCTAGGGTTGCCTTCATCTCATTCACTTCGTTCATTTGCTTTTGAACAATCGAGATTTCGTTCGACAGCACAGCACTAGCGCTGCGATGAGCCACCAGCTCATCACGTTTATACTGTGTCAACGTCTTGAGCATTTCGTCGTGCTTGTCCTGCAACTGTGTCCATGTCTGCTGGATCTGGATGACGCTTTGTTGCCACTGCTGCTTCTCGCGAGACGCTGCTGCAGCTTGCATGTCAATGGTCGCTTGGCATTCGGCCCGAAGTGCCTGCGTCTTTTGATCATGCTCGGCCACCTTCCGGCGACTCTGCATGAGCAATGCTAAGAACTGGAACGTCATGTGCTTGCGCTGCTTTTTTAGCGTCTCTTCAATGTCGAATTGCGAGTCTTCAGCTTCTTCTAGCGACTGTCGAAGTTTGGCTACTTCGTGCTCCATGCTTTCCTTCTGTTTCTTGAGTTCCGTCATGGCCGCTTCCACCTGCTCAATCAGCTTTTCCGAATCTTCTTGCACTTGAGTGATGGCTTCTTCTTGTTCCCCCAGTAACCGCGTTTCCTGTTCCTTCAGTTGGTTCTCGATCTCTGCTGCCAGCTCTGCACGAATGGCCTCTTCTTGCTGCTGCCAATGTGCCTCAGCTTGTGCTTGTGCTTGGACCAGCGCAGCCTGCAGATCCTGTGCCTTTGCCTCCTCTAGTCTCTCCAGCTTGTCCTTCCATTGCATCTCCAGAGCCTCGATCTCGTCTTCTTGCTTCTCTTCAAGTGTCTGGAGCCACTCGCTTTTGTCAGACTCGAACTTTTCCGAAAGTTCGTGGCGCAGTCGTTCCATTTCCGCATGGCGTTGAACCATGAACTCCCGCTGCTCAAGTTGCTGTTGTGCCTGGAGCTCTTGCCGCACGACACTCACGTGCTCGTCAATCGAAGTTTGCGCTTTCGCTTGTATCTCGCGCTCAAGTTGTTGACGAGCAACTTCAAGTTCCTCCTTCTGTTTGCTCTGGAACTCGACGCGCATTTGCTGAACCTGCGTCTCTAACCGGAGCTTGAATCGCTCTTCAGCCGCCTGGATGGCCAAAACAGCCTCCTTCTGCACGGCATCAAGCTCCTCTTTCTGTTTCAGCTTGATCTGCCCGGCTGCTTGCTGCCATTCCTGCTCGCGGTCTTGGACGCCCTGAGCGTATGCAGCGCGCTTATCCACATCCATACGCTCCTGCAGCTCTTCCATTGCGCGCTGCCACTTTGCTGTGCACTGCACGAGCGCGTTGCCTTTGCGATCGTTCATCTCCTTCTGCATGGTGTCTAACTGTGTTTGCGCCTTGGCTTCGACACGTTCGAGCGCGTCTCGCAGTGCTCGCTCGTGCCGCTGTCGCTCTTCCGTGAGCTCATGTTGCCATCGCGCAGTCACAGCAGCAAGTTCGTTGCTCAGTTGGGCTTGGTGCTCC
Organism: Lagenidium giganteum; assembly: GCA_002286825.1. Classification (NCBI taxonomy): domain Eukaryota; phylum Oomycota; class Peronosporomycetes; order Pythiales; family Pythiaceae; genus Lagenidium; species Lagenidium giganteum. The sequence goes on from NSDO01000001.1 coordinate 938,696, forward strand.
AGTTTGATCGCCGCGATCTGCTCCACAAAGCCTGCCACTTGAGCCTGCAGCGCGCTGTCTTTATCCGCTGCGGCCTGCTCTTCACTCTCGGCTCGCCTTGCGTTTTCCTCGTGAACCATTTGTTGTCGGAACTTCTCCAACTTGTCCTCGAACGTCTTCTCACGTTTTGCCAGCTCTTCCTTGAGTGTGATTACTGCTTGTGCTTGCTTATTTCGTGCCTCTGTCATCAGTGCAGTGCGCTCAGCTTGCCATTGCTTCTCTTTCTCCAGCCATTCCGCAGTAACGCGCTCCAACTGAGCGTTCATGGCAACACCCAAGTCCTCACAGCGCTGGCGTGCCTCCTGAAATGCTGCCGTGGCATTTTCGTTTTCCACTTTTTGAATGCGTAGAGATTCCTGGAGGTCTCGAACGGTCTGCTGCAGTTTGCGCTCCATGTCTTGCGCAGCCGTTGTGCTCGACTGCTGCATGTGCGCCACGTGCTTGGCGTGCAATGCGCTGAGGACTTCTTCCAGTTGCGCTCGCTCCTGTTGCTCATACAACCGCAACTCTTCTGTTTCGCGTGCATGTGCGCGAGCTTGATCATTGAGGGCTCGAACACGCTCGTCGTGGAGCAACTGCGTCGTATGATCCAGCTTGTCCGCATAATCCTGTGTTAACCGTTGTTCCAGCTCCATCATGGCGCGCTCGTGTGTTCTGGTGGTCGTTTGCACCACCTGGCGGGTAACTGTGTGCGTGGTCCACCTAGCAAACGCACGACGCTGGTGACTAGCTCCCCACTGTCGAGCCTTTTCGAATACAACGATAGCCAATCGCACGAGCGCCATCTCTTTTTGCAGTCCAATGCGCTCTAGCGCCCATTTGTCATCTTGCACTAGCATTTCCGCTTGAGCGTTGGCGAGTTTGCTTAGATAGAGTCCATTTTCTTCTTCAAGTCGATGGATTCGCAAGTTCTTCTCTTCTTCCATTGCTTTCAGTGAGTTCTTGAGAGCTGCGAGCGCACTTGACATGCGCTCGTGAGCCTGTCTCGTGTATTCCTTTTCTTTCACGGTTTCCTCTTTGGCCGCAATAAGTTGCGCACGCATGTCGGTCATTTCATGCCGCGCTTTTTCCAGATCGTCACGGTCCAACAGAGCCTGTTCCCGGGCTTGCGCAGCCTTGCGCTGAGCATCCTGCAGTTGTCGTGCGATTGTGGCCTTCTCTTCCTCGACAATCAGTTTCGCGTCACGCAACAGTGTCATTTCCTGAGTATGAGTCGCTCGCAATGCACCAAGTTCGTGCCCAAGTCGCTTTTCAATTTCTTCGGCTTCCAATTGCGAGTCTCGCAACGCCTCTTCGAGGGCGCTAGCCTTGGCTTGGCTCTTGTCTTTCATTTCCATCTCGCTCTCCAACTGACTCTTGAGATACTGACGTTCATTGTCAAGTCGCCGTAGCAAGGCCTCCATCTGCAGTCGATTTGTCTCATCTGTCGCGTTCTTACCGCTCATTCTTTCATTATTTTTGCGTTCTTCCTGGAGAACTTCGAGCTGTCCTTCTACTTCCACTAACTGGCGCGTGAGACGCACATTTTCTTCAGCAGCCTTCTCCATCGCAAGTTTCAGGTTCGACTCTTTGGTCTTCCATAGAGTCAATTCCTGCACCAAGTCAGTCACGTTGGCCTGGAGCGTCACAATCTTGGCTTGGAACGCCGCGTGTTGAGAGTCATACACTTCTTTCTCCTGGGCGGCTTGCGCCTCTGCACGCTCTTGCTGCCGCTTGAACGTCTCTTCCTGCTCCAGCAACGCTTGCTTCTTCTCTTTCTTGAGTGCATCCATTGCATTGGTTACCTGGGCCAAGTGGTTGCCCATTTCTTCCTTGCATTTCATCTCGGAAGCAAGCTGGGCCTTCAAGTACTCGATTTTGTTGTTCAGGTGCTTTTCCATGGCTTTCATATCCCCCGAAGTCGTCGTTTGCGCAGATTTCTGGGCTTTGAGTTCCAGGACCTGACGTTCAAGGCGCAAGTTAGCTTCCTCGAGCGTCGCCACTTTGGTCTTCATGACGTCGTCGAGTGCCTGCTTCGCACTTTTCGCTTGTAGTACGAGCGTTTGCCCTTGGCTTTGAGCATTAGCAAGTTGAATCATCAGTTGTTCACCTCGCTCTTTGGCAGTATGCTCGCTTAGTCGCAGGGCTTCCATCTCACTCTGGTATTTGTCATGCAGGCGCTTGACTTCGTTCTGGTGTGCATGGTTAAGTAGGAGCCGCATTGCTTCCTTGTCATGCTTGGCTTGGTCCAGCTGAAAATGTAACGAGTCCATTGACTCGATCAGTTTGGCCATTTCCTCAGCGGCACTGCCACTGTTGCTGGTGCCTGCACCCGGTTGTTGCTTCTTGGAGTGGAACTCGAGTTCCAGCTCCAGGAGCTGTTTGCGAGTTTGCTCATCTTTTTCCTGGAGTACTTTCGTGCACTGGGCCTGCGTCTGGAGAAGTCGTTGTTCTAGAGCACTTCTCTGGGTTTGTGTCGCACTGAGCTTGTCACGCGTTGCCGCCAGCTCTGCCTCGAGTTGAGCCACTTTTTGTTCGAGCTTACGTGTCACTGCGGTGCTCGCATGTCCACCATCCTGGTCCTCGTTGTTGTCCGTCAACCGTGGCGACCTCAATGCTTTGCTTGGTTTCGTTGGCACGATAGATGATTTGACCGACGACGTGAGTGATGGCAGGGTTCCGTGATGCGATTTATTCGATGGACTACCGCGTTCGTTGCGTGACCTGGTCGTTGACAAGTTCGTTGGGCTCGAGGGTTCTCCTCCGGTGGAATGCTTGGACAGTTCAGCGAGGAATAACTGGTCGTAATACTCATCACTCTGGGTCGAGCCAATGTCAGCATGATGGCTCTCAGGCGCTGAGCTACCGACATCGACATTGGCATGTTTCCGTTGTTTCTTGGTCGATTCTTTGTTGTGTTCGCTCTGCTGCTGCTGTGGCTGTTGGGCCGGCCATGCAGCCTGCGCACGCATTGTTCGAACGGGAAAGCCTTGGTCTCGGCACTTCTGGAGCTGTGTGTAGATGCGGTGGCAGTTTGCACAAACACCGATTTGCTTGTAGAATTGACTGGGATTGGCGCGACCCAGTTCCATGCGTAACACGTTGTCAGCTTCCTGCCACTTGAGACTCAAGGCTCGATCATCGGTGATGCCGCGGATGTTGCCAACGAGAAAATCGAGCTCGGCTCGCGCTAAGAGAATATTGTTGTTGGCGATCTTGAAGCGCTGGCCATTGTCAGGCAGCGGCATGTCCAGTTGTGTCGCAGCGGCGTTGTTCTCGGCGGAACTTCGGTCATCGTCCGCACGGTCCGACGTGTCCAATTCCTGCTCAGGTTGGGGCGGATACAAACCGGGCAAGGACGATGGCGCGGCGCGACAGAACTCTCCGCGGCATTTGATGGCTCCGTTTGCTCCATTGCTCGTATCTTTTGCGTCCATGGTTGCTGATGGGAGGCTAGGCAAGGACACACTGCGCGGAGTTTTCGACGCCTCCCGGGTCTCGACGTGCGCGATGTGTGTGAGCCAAAGCTTCTGCTCGTCATCTACGACGAATTCGAACGTGCCTGCCAGCACGTCAACGCTTGCTGAACGTGCCAGGCAGTCGACAAGTTGCTTGGTCGTGGCTTCCACTTCTTTGCGCAGCCGCGGAGACACGTCCGACAGCCGCTGTCCTTTGCCGCCTTGGTCCGGAACGTAATACTGCCCTTCCACGCGATGAATGTCAATGACGACGGGGTCACGATCGGGTGCATTTGGAGCCTCATATTGCGCGAGGATGAAGTGCTGCTGGTCGCCGAACGAGCGCAGGTAAGCCTGGAATCCCAGCAGACTGGCAGCGCGCGACGCTCGCACCGGTGAGCGAGTCTTGTGCGGATCAATGGCATCGAGCCACTCCTGAAATTCCGCCGCTGTCACAAGCTGGCGCGTTCCATTCTGCAGATACACGAAAGCGAGGTAGGATGGCTCGGACATGACCGAGGGACGCGACGTGCGGCAAGCCAAACGGATGAAGCGATCCCGAATCGCCGCAATATTGAGCACGGGCTGGTTACTTTCCTTCTTCTTGGCAACCGTCCCATTCTTTTGCGTGAACAGCCACAACACTTTGCTGACTAGTGCGTTGGCGTTGTTGCTGGTGGTGGGGCCGGTACGTTCGGAGGAGAATATGAGAGTGTCGACCATATTGACCACACAGCGCTTGTCAGGCTGCTCGTTGTACAGCGTTGTGTGGGCCCAGTCCCAGCCATGCATCCGAGGTATAGCATTAGTACGAGGCATTGCCTGGGCCATCGTGGCAGCGACAGTCGGAGCTGACGCCGGAGCATTCTTGCGCCTGGTGGTGCTCATTGCTGTGGCTCATCCATGCAGTCCAGGTAGCGGACTAACGACACACCTAGCTCGTGTGTGTGTCCGTGCACATACAGCCGCAGAACCAGCAAGATAGAGTTGATAGGCTTGGCACGATAGCGTGGCGCATGCATCCATGCACGGCCGCACAAGCCGCTCCTCGACGCATGCGCCAATTCCGCCTCACACCCAGTCGTTACACGCTGTACCATTCGCTGATTGGCTAAAACTAAGACTTTGAGGAGCCATGATTGGTCCAAATTGAGCAGCAACGTGAAATCATTGGTTCATATTCGCGCGGACGCGAAACGACGTGCCGCTTTGTCAATGGCATTTTGGGTGCTCGAAATAGGAGCTAGGCAGGCACGCCCCTGATGCATGCGATTGCCGGTGCTGGCAGAGCACGTCGAGCAACCAGGTTGAACGTGCTAAGCGGAGAACAAGCACACACAGACGCACACAAAGCGCGAATTCGCTCGATCGCTCCACTCGGCGTCGCTCGACAGTGCGTGGCAGCGCGACAACCCCGTGGCGCATCGTCGGACCATGCAGCAGGCGCATTGATCGTGGGTTTCGTCGTCCACGAAAGCAGCAGATCGAACGACTTGAAAGCAGCAGCGAGGCTAAGGGTGTGTGGAGCGTGCAAGTGAACCGAGCCGAGTGCTGGCGGCTTGATGATTGAGAGCAGCGCAACGATTGTAGACATCGACGACATGGTGCTCGAGACGTTCCGCGACCAGCTACGAGATGGAGCCATCTCTGTGTACTACCACGGCGTGCGCGGAGAGCCCGTGCGGGGTGTATTGGAGCTCCAGGAAGACAAGGAGACGCTTGTGTGGCGGAACACAAACCGCTTCCGCTACATGCAGCCGCCAAGTGCTCGTATCAATTTGCACGACGTTCGTAGCGTGAGAGAAGGCCGACAGACGTCCAACTTTGTGCGAACGATCAAGTACGTGCCTGTTGAGGAGCTGCCGCGCAATGACGACCACTGCTTGTCGCTCTGCGTGCCGAATAATCCAGAGCACCATGATGACCGTGTTGGTGAGTCCGACCGGATGCTGCTTTCACCGACCACGGAACGTGCCTCGGCGTTGTATTCGTTCGACATTGAATTCGACGATTGCAAGACCCGAGATGTTGCGTTGTCGTTCTTCCGCGAAGAAGCAAGTCTGAACGAGACGACCGATGTGTGCGACAGCAGTGACATAGTTGTGCCGCGCGGATGGCCCACTTTGTGTTTCCAGGTCATCACGCACCCGTCGTTCGAGCTTCTGGTGTTTGTGGTGGTGGTCATTTGTTTGCTTTGCATTGCGCTAGAGTCTTTTATTATTGACGATTCAGAACGGAACGCAACGCTGCTGGACGACGTCTTACTGCCCGAGATTTCGTCTCCGAGTCTTTCTGCCACGGAAGGAATACTGTTGGCGCTCCTGACGGCCGAGCAGATCGCGAAAGTTGTGGCTTTGGAAGGCATTCGACCGCTGGCACGCGTGAAGTGGGATTTGTTTGACTTCGCCATTGTCTGGGTGAGTTGGCTGGCGCTAATTCCCAACACATCGTTCTCTGGGATCACCATGGTGACGCTTCGGTTGTTCCGCGGCGTTCGGCTGTTCAAGCACTGGGAGGGCTTTCATCACGTTGTCGAGACCTTCTTACTATCGCTGCCCATGGCATGGAACGCACTGCTTTGCTATCTCTACTACCTGTTCCTCTTTGCCATTTTGGGGATGTACTTGTTCAACGACTCCATGGCACATCGATGCTCCGCGTTTGCACCATCAAGCATTCCACCAGCGCCAATGCTTCCGTCTCCTTCCATGGCACCAATTTCCGCCTCGATGACACCAGCTCCGGCCGTGCAAAAGGAGTGGGTCGCAGCATTCCCTGCTCGATTTTGCCGCATCCGCGACCCAACAACGTGCAAGAAACCGCTCGAGTGTGTCACGATGAAGGCTCCCAACAATGGCTATACAGGTTTCCATACCTTTCAGGCATCGTTTCTCACTGTTTTCCTGATCACGCTGCGGGCTGGGTTCGGCTCATCCCTCGATGGGGCTGTCCACTCGACATCGTATTTGTCAGCGATCTTCTTTATTGGCTTAGTCGTCTTCGTGTCGTACATGATCTTGTCGCTCTACGTCGGCATCGTTCGCGGCAGCTACATTACGGTCACAATGGTACGCAAGAGCAAACTCGAAGAGCGCTTGGCTCGGCTTGAGAACTATCGCGCCAAGAACCGCGTGATGTTTCCGTCCGCGACTGAGCGAGTTCCAGACTTACTGGAACTTTTTCACGAGAAATGGCGAATTGGTCGGAACCGAGCCTACCAAGCTTTTTTGGAATCCTCATTGTTTACTGGGGCCGGTTCAGAAAATGCGATCTGGAATCGTTTCCGGCTGCGTCAAGACCGACTGTTCTACATCATCGAACACAACAGCCCGCTGGTGGACAAGGCAACTCAAATTTGTGAGTCAGTCTTCTTCGAGCACTTGATGAATTTCGTCGTCTTCCTCAACTCGATCTTCTTCGCGATGGAATACCACGGCATGTCGCGTGAATACTCAGCACGGCTCTATGCTGCAGAGAACAGCCTCATCATTCTGTACGTCGGTGAGTTCTTTGTGGTCTGTGTGACTGCTGGTGGGTTGCGCAATTATCTCAAGAGCCCATGGAATCGTCTTGACTTTTTCTTGCTGATGGCGGCCTTCCTGGAGTATGTCTGCCTCGCCACATCACTCTTTCTATACGCCGACAACTACGGCCGTGCAATTTTCGTACTGCGGTTATTCCGGCTGGTCCGGCCGTTCCGGGTAATCCGAAAGAAGAACGAGCTGTTGCACGTTCTGGATGCATTGTTGGCAAGCGTCCAGTCCCTCGTCAGCTTGGTGACGTTCCACATCATGATCAATTCGTTCTTTGCCGTCGTTGGCATGCGGCTCTTTGGCGGCAAGTTCCCGTTGACGATGCGATCGCACTTCAACACGTTTGGTGACAGCATGCTGACCTTGTTCAAAATCGCGTGCGGTGGGAACGTCTGGCAAATTTTCCACACAGCGCTCCAGGCCACGTCTTTCTCGACAGCGTTGTGCTACTTCATGGCTTACTTCATCCTTTGCGTGTCCATTGTGCTCAACTATATGCTCGTCGTGTTGCTGCGCAATTTCGCCATGAAGGAAGACGAGCGCAAGAAGACGCTGAGTGACCAGTTCCAGGAACGGATGCTTGTCATGCAGCGCATTCACCACTTTGACGAGTACGCATTCCTCCAAGATTTCAGTGAGCTCTACCAGAGTGACATCATGTACGCCACTCTGTCCGGGTCAGCAGAGAAGCGCGCCAAAATCCAAATGTCGGTGACCGAAGAAATCAAAGCCCGGCTGCTTCGTGTCCTCCCGACGTCCGATTTTCTTAAAATCAAGGGCATCTCGACACGTGGCGGTGGTGGTGGATCAGTACGCAACGGCATCACGTATGCGCGCCTGGAAGCATCTCTTTCTCCACCGTCACGACGAACAGCACTGACTCCTGTCACTAGCCCTTCAGTGTCCACTCACGGTGGTAATCACTCACCAACTCCAGATCGTCAACTCGCAACACTGACCCCAGAATCTCCACTGGTACAAGAACATCAGGACCAAAGCCTTCGTGCTCGAATCAAGCGCTTCTTTGGTGGTGAATGGCTCACTGAAGACGTTTCGTTGTTCATGTTCCCGCTGCATTCGAGATTCCGTCTCAAGTGCAAGAAACTGGAAAAAGATATCGACAAGTACGTGTTCAGTGCGATCGTGCTGCGCACCATTCTGCTTACGATTGAGTCGCCGCTGTATTCGAACCTCATCCAAGAGTTCACGACGCTCACCGACGTCCTGTTTGTGCTCGTGCTGCTCTTTGAGTTCTCGATCAAAGTCGTATCCCGAGGCTTCCTCTTTACGCCCAAAAGCTATTTGTCCAATCCGTGGAACCAGATCAACATGGTTGTGCTCATGTCATGTTCGCTGCTCTTATTGCTGCCGCACTCGACTATGATCACGCTGTTTCGACTTGGACGAGCGTTCGGTCCAATTCGAGTGTTCTACCGCGTCAAGACCTTCCGCGTCATCACCGAAGCCCTCAAGCAGTCTGCCAAGCAAATATTCTGCTGCGTCGTCATCACGCTTTTCCTGTTCTACTCATTTGCGACGCTAGGTATGCAGTTTTTTGCCGGCAAGTTCTCGTTCTGCAACGATCCAACAGTGCGGTCAAGGGTCGAATGCGATGGTTTCTTCGTGAACACCAAGTCCGGAGTCCTGATGCCTCGAACATGGGACAACTTGGCGGGCATGCACTTCGATAACATTGGTGGCGCCATGGGCTCCGTTTTCGTGCTTGTGTCCAAGAAAGGCTGGCTGCCTGTGCTCAACATGGCCATGGACATCGTGGACAGCGACCACCAGCCTGTGCAGAATGCGTCGGCGTACTTCGCACTATTTTTTGTCAGCTTCATCTTCCTCAGTCGCTTCTACATGCTGAAGGTGTTTGGTGGCATCATCATGAACAACTTTCGCTGCTACAACGGCACATTATTGCTGACCAACCTACAACTCATTTGGATGAGAAACAAGCAGGCGATTCTCCAGATCCGACCAAAGTACCCGCTGCCACGCAACGAGTTCCTCCAGCGAGCTCAGATCTTCGTACAAACGCGCTTCTTCCGTGCCGTCATCAGCTGCACCGTGCTGTTGCACACATTCTTACTGGCTTGGTATCGCTCCCCGGTGGGTCGCGAATGGACAGACGACACAGATGGCACGACTCCCGGCGTTTGGGGCTGCCACTTCCTCTTCTCCACTATTTACGCGATGGACGCCATCATGTGCGTGGTGTCGATGGGATGGAAAGATTTCCTCATGAAGGGATTCACTTGGCGGACAACTAATGCGTGCACAGCCTTCATCATGCTAGTTGGTCCGCTCTTCTCCAATTCTCCGGTGCTATTGGTGCTCGGGATGTCGCGCGCGTTCGACTTCAAGCACATCTCGCTCGTTTTTGACCGCTTCTTCGCCATTCGTACGCTCTTTGAGACCCTGCTCGGTAGCGTCCGCCTCATCCTTAAGGTCACGCTCTTGCTAGGCTACGTGCTGTTTATCTTTGCCATCATGGCCATGCAGCTCTTTCCATTGACGCGGTGGAATTACGGACTGGACGCAAACGCGAATTTTGCGACGTTTCCAGCGGCGTACACGACATTTGTCAAGTTTGCGGCTGGAGAAGACTGGTACGACACGTATCAGGCATGCAGCGTCGGGCCACCCAAGTGCACGTCGGCGGGATCGTTCATGACGATCTCGCTGCGGCAAGCCAGCGACTGTGGTTCGGCATTCTTCAGCTCTATCTTTTACCACACGTACTACATCCTCGTGGCGCTTATTCTCCAGAACCTTTACATCGCGACCATGGTCGATACTTATGTGTCAACGTTTGCAATTGGTGGTGAGAATGAAGAGGAGTCGCTGCAGTTGCTTGGATTCAAGTCGGACGACCTGAAGCACTTCCAGGCGGTTTGGAGCGAATTTGACACGGAAGCACTTGGTGTCGTGCACAAGAAGCATTTGCTGGCATTAATGACGCGCCTGGAATCTCCATTGGGGATTGGAGACCACGCTTCAAGTCGGGCCAAGTATGGTGGCGACCTTGCCTACACCAAGCGTCGTGCAATGTACGAAGACATCGACGCACGCGTCAATGAGCTAAATCATCGGCTTAGAATCACCCAGGATGACCCAGGATCACTGCTTACATGTCCAAGTACAGTGCTCCGATTCACAGAGTTGCTAGTTGTGCTCTCGACACGTATTGTACCGCTGGAAAGCTTCACCGTTCAAGATAAAGTAGACGAGTTGGCAGTGCGTGGGTACGTCAAGCGACATCGGATGGCCATAACAATCCAGTCAACCTTCCGCATGTACCGCGTCTTGCGGCGCAAGAAGCGACGGCAGCAACGATTAAAGTATCGAGTCGTTCCAGTCAATATGGAGAACGGCAATCAAAAGGTCGAGGAAGTATCACAGGCAGTAGCAAGCGTCGTCGTCGAAGATGCTCAACCTGTGTCAAATGTCATCGAGTCGGCTGCCGCAGAAGCACTACCGGCCACCCGCAGTCGCAGCGGTTCTACCACCTTGACTTCCGTTGCAGCGGCAATACAGGAGTCCATCTTGGCTACGTCACCTCTGCGTATCACGCCACCACCGCTGTCGACGCAGGGGTCTCGGAGGTGGTCACGTGATGACATGTCCCTAGCTATTCGCACGCCGTTACCAATGATCGAGATTGCTGAACACAACGCCGATGATGATGATGATGATGAAGATGAAGACGAGGATGCAAACGACCGTTATGCTTCGTAGACGGGTAGCGATAACACAGTCAGATCCATCAGATTTATTTCGCTCCGTGGGCATCGTTTCTTCTTCCTATTTTTTATTGTATGGCTGGAACGGATCATGTGCCAGCTGCAGAGGGGTTTCGGACGTGGCACCACGGTGTCGGCGGAGTTCGCGTGCTAGCGTCACAGCTCAAAGGAACAATCGCTCGCACACCCACAGAATGCGCAGCTCGCTAGTTGTCTTCGCCGTCAGCTCGCTCGTGTTGGGGCTGGCCAAGTCGTCTGGTTCGCGCTGGGGCTACCGCGAGCACGATCCAAGTATCACTGGGCCTTCCCAATGGACGAATGTAAACGCTAGTTGTGGTGGACGCCATCAATCTCCCGTGGATTTACCGACTTCAGGACCAGACGTCATCAACCTGTGGAACAAAACCACGACTGCACCGCTTCGGTTCTTCGGTGATTGCGACAAGTTCGCATTGCACACACTGGACGATGCAATCCACTGGGATTTCACAGGAGACAGCAGTAAGTAGACAACCACTTGGTTGGAAAGGACGCTGACGCTACCCGACTGCCGACTGACGTTGTTCATGTAGAATGCAAAGTAAGTGTGTACCTCGACGACGCGGTTTCGTACTCGCTAGCCCAATTCCATATCCACACGCTCTCTGAGCACACCATCGACGGACACCGCTACGCGGGTGAAATCCATTTCGTGCACCAGGAGATTGGCGGCGATGGTGTGTTGGTGACGGCATTGCTGGTTGATATCCAGCAGGAAATCAACGACAACGCGTGGGTTGAAAGTGTTTGGCGCGCACTGCCGCAATCCGACCAGGTCCAGCCAGAGATGGTCGATCTGCATCTCAACTACGTCGACCTACTCAATCATCAGACATCGTCCAACCACATTTTCAACTACCATGGCTCGCTGACCACACCGCCATGCAGCGAAATCGTCTCGTGGTGGGTCATCGCAACGCCGATTGGCATTTCTGAGGCCGAGTTCAAGCAACTCGCACTTGCTTATTCCCGACGTCCGGTAGCAGACACGTCCGGTCACGACGACCGCCCCATTCAACCGTTGAACGATAGGAAAGTGCTGTATTACTGAAACAGTGAAAAAATGCAACAGCGTCTCGCTTTTGGACCACGGTGTTGGACGTCGGCAATGATGACGTTGCTCCCATTCCGCTCAGGCAAGCAATCCTCTTGACATCGTCGCATTCAGCTTTGTGCGGCAGGGTGCCGCCCACAGTGACTTCCACCACGCCACTGTTGTCGCTTCCGTTGAGCCAGTCAGCCACAAGTTGCCGGCGGCAACTCGCAACGTTGTCATCATCACCTTTGTCGTGATCTGAGGAGAAAGTTAGAACAGCCATTATTCCTCTGACGCTCACAATGATCATCGGAACGTCAACGTCATTTCTTCTCCGTCAGCGTGTGAGAAAAATCAACCCCTTCACACGCCAGGAAGTGGAGAACCCATGCCAGTTCGAACTTCGCACCCAGTCTGATTGTCTATTAATGCAGTCACCTTCGCCCTTGCGTTGAAGCTGATGCACCAACGTACTAGCAGCTCACTGATAATGAAGTCGTGAGGAACAGCACAAGTGGCGACGTTATGTGCTTCAGGTTTTCTGCTGGTGACGGGGAACATGAGCTCAACGGGAATTCCCATCCACTTGTTGCAGCATTTGGCGTGCACCCCCATCATCGCGTGAATGTGGTCTTGGGTAATTACCGCGTGGTTGAATGTGCGACAGTGATCCCACGGGTCTGTGACCCTTTAGCCCGACCTTCAACTTGAATTTGAAGCTGGGGGCGCTGAAGCTTGCTGGCAAGATGGGACTGGCGCATGGCGCACCCTCCTGTGGCTGGCTGCGTGTATGAGTGCGCATGTGCAAGTGGCGAGAGACCTGAGAAGCATGCATGCCCGCAGGTGATCTCATGAGTTCAAAGTTGTTTGCCCGTTCATCGGCATGATGGCCAATACAAATACTACACGTGGGCCTATCGGCTGCGCTAGCCATGAAAGAACCCAACACTACGGCACGCCGTTCGCTTTGCTTTGCTTTGCTTTGCTTTGCTTTCTCTTCTCTTCTTGTTTCTCTCCTCCATCTTCTGGGTGCTCAACGCAAAACACAGATACAACGCAACACCATCACACGAAAGCACGCAGGTAGGGGAGGTGTTATCAGCACGATCCTGAAGCAGCTGGCAGTGGCCAGTCGTTGTTCTGCTGTAATGACGTCCAGAAGATTCGTTCCAGACGACAGAGGTTCTGGAGAGCTTGATGCTTCAACTCCGGGTCGCACTTGCCTGCGGCGATGCGATACCAATGGTACTTGCGCACGTAGCCCACGAACTTCTTGCTTACGCGCATGGGATGGCACACCAGCACCTCGGACAAGAACTTCCGTAGTGACACATTTCCGTGGAGAGGCAAGTAGCCGGACTTGAAGGCATCGATCATGGCCTTGGCGTAGTTTTCTTCTTCTGTAGACCATCGGCCGCTGCGGACGACCCCGTGTTGTGAGTAGTCGGAGCGCTTGAGGGAGCGCTTCTTCGGGCTGGGGGAGCGTGAGGCTTTGTCGTCGTTCATGATATTCTTGATGCTCAAGGCGTTGAAAGACTCACCGCGGGAGTTGGTAGGTGAGCTGGGATACTCGCTAGGCATGTCGACGTTCTTGTTGCCCGATGTCGTGCCTTCATTGAGGCAGATTTCGGCCGGAAACTTGCCCGTCGCGACGACACGTTCCCATACCGACGGCGTAGCAGACTGAAGGCTGTGTGTTGGCATTCCAGAAGATGGCGGAGCCGAGCTGTAGGTCGCTGGCATTGATGAGACTGGGGCGGCATTGAAAGCAGTCATCCGCGCGTGTGTGAACGCCGAACAGTCGGAGCGCGTGCGCTTGAGCGCAGGCTGGTCGCAGCTTGGTTCCATGGCATAGCCGATCGATTGCATCTTGCTCACAAGTGACGGCAGGGCTGGTGCCTGCGGCGTCTCGCTCAGACTACGCTTGCGCGGCATTCCTGATCCTCCCGATCGGCAATGCTCTGCGGCATGCAGCAGATGGGACATGCCGAATGGTGGATATGACGACGGCGATGAAGGCGACCGCAAGTCGCCCATGTCTTTGGGCGTGCGTGCGCGCACAGTGGTGTCGATGGGCGGGCAGACCAGCATCGTGTTGGGGACGACTGGTGACGGAAACGCAGCCTGCAAGCTGCCACGTAGCGGCGATCGGATCGTCGGCGAAGGCGCCAGTGGGGTCGCATGCATCCGACTGGGTCCGTTCATCTCGGACTCACTGGGAATCCGCAATTTGGGGAGGGAAATGCCAAATGCGCCGGCCACGGTCATGTGTCCTTGACCAGCTGGTACTGTGGACGAACGCGCCAAAATCGGGCGCTCAATGGACGTCATGATGGGAGACTGGAGTTTGCTTCAGCCGAGGGTACGACGACGCACGGCACGGGACTCGTTTCGGGACCGAAGAAGTGTGTCGGGTGACCCGCAAGTGACCAAGTGAAGTGTTGACGCGCCCTCGTCGCGGACACAGCCGTGAGGGTGCTGAGGAAATGGAGTGAGGGTGCACGACGTGCGTGCACTCTTTTGCTCGGGAACGTGAACGGGGTCGGGTATGCGGTGGGTGGTGCACCACACTGCGAAATCCAAACTGGGGTTCGAACTCTTCGCAAAGTTGTTGTTCTGGTGCCATGGCGATCGCTGATTGGCTCCACCCGGTGGAAGTGACGGGGACCGAGGGTGCACCTAACATTCCATCATGAAAGGGGTCTCTCCATTCGAAAGCTGCTAGCGGCGGCTTCGTCGCGTGATCACCATGTCGACCGCAAGAACCCAACGAGGTAGACCCAGATACTTATTGCCATTCTTTACAGCACCATGGGACGAAGACCAAGAAGCGTGGCGGCGAGCGCGGCTGCCGTGGCGAGTGTTCGTGGGTGGTGGGAGCCATGTTGTTCACGAGCTCGGTGAGTTCCGCGTTTGTTGAGCGAGCGTAATCGCAGCGCCAAACCAGCAGCTCAGTGTGAAAAACCTCAGACTTGGCCACCATTCATCATGGCTGCTACTCCCGGGAGTTCACAGGTCAAAGGCTTGGAAGGTTGAACGTCAGCTGGCAGGCGACGTGCGCGCGCCCTACCCCTAGGAACTGCAACTGAAGTTTGGTCACTTCAAGTCGCCAAACCGCGCCAGCGTGTCCGAGCGGCTCTTCCTCAACAGGCACACCAGAGTTGGGTTGGGACACGTGGCCACCAAAACCGAGCAGCGTCTGAGGCTGATGTCTGCGCACGTGAAGCGCACCGCACCTTAGTTCCAGAGGATCCAGTTCTGGATTCAGCGGATTCATCGAGAAGTTCTCGCCGAGGACGGTTTGCATGGTGAAGATACAGCACCTAGCTGTTGGCTGGCACGCTTGGTGCGGGCAAAGGCTCGGCATAATTCGCCCGTGGTTTGACAAACAGGCAGCTGCAACGAGACGGACCGTATGAGGCTTTCTACTCGCAGTTCAAGACTTCCTGCCTTGTGATGATGATGATTGCTTGCTGTAGTCGCGCACTCACGCATGGAAGCGACTGAGAGCCAGCAAGTGGTGCAGATGCGCAATGCTAACCGGTGCTCGAGTTATCTACCAATACCATGTGGAGCACGCGTGACTTCTGTGCATCAGATCAGCGTGTTCTCGGACTCAATGATCTAAGACAGCATTGCATGATCAAGAGCCGTCTGAGCACAATCCAAAGCTGGTGGCAACGTCTTGCTGTCCATCGACTCGATGGAAAGGATGTCGGGTCAGTAAGCGGTGCACATGCGCAATGCTATCCGGAGACCGAGTTATCTACCAGTGCGGTGCGGTGCAAGCGTGACTCAGGCGCATCAGATCAACATGTTTGTCGGGTTCAAATGAATCAGGCACTTGGCACATGGTCGAAGACCGTCTGGACACAACGCAGCACGAGCTGGTGGAACAACAACAGCGGTGTACAGGGATCGATGAAAAGGATGGTGGGTCAGTGTGCCCTGCTGGTCAAACATGCGATCCTTATCCATGCATGACAGTTACTTTGTGGTGGCCATGTGGTTGTTATTGATGCATTGTGCCAACTCACGGAAGCCACCGTGATGATGCTCGTTTTATCGAGTTCCAGAACTCATCGCGACGCTGCTTTGAGGTGGCGTGAGCGCAACAAGAATGTTCGTTTGAATGGCGTTCGGGCAGCAGCTCGAGGATGCAATGGCTGTGCGCTTGAGCACAGCGGCTGCTGTTCACATTGCCGCATCTCCCCATGCAGATTGTTGAGGACATGTGGTTAATCAATCCAAGCAGAAAACACGACATTCCTGATGTTTTTTGTGTCAGACTCTGGAACAGGTCACCATGGGCCATTGGCATTGCTCACGAATCGACTTGATTTCGGTATTGCACGAAATGCACTGTGAAAAAGTGACAGCCAAGTTGCCATCCACAAGCAACACAGCATGCTGGCATTCTGATTCAATACGTGATGTGATGTGGCGGTCGCGCACTTCGTTCGAACGATGGCAGGTGGATTCCGCAAAGGCCAACATGATGCACTTTTGCGCCTCGGCTTGGGCCAGCTGACGTCATGAAGCACTGTTTTGGGACACGCTGCTTCAGCACTCGGCGCTCCACCATCTCCATGTCGTTCTGGCGGAGCGCCATTCCCTTCGAACCCCCAACACGCTTCGTTCGCTGTTTGAAGGTGTGGCGCGATTGCCACGTCGCCGCCGTCATCGCGCTGTCAACCGCAACCCCATCCACTGGTAACTCCAATGTAGGTAATTACCGCATACTGTAGTTGTGGCGGTCATTCAGTGGTTTCTCCGCAAATATGATACCCGTTCAACCAACCCATGTTGCGAGGTTGCAACATTTTATATCGAAAGGAAGCGACGTCTCAAGCCGTGCAGCGTGGCGACCATGGACGCACTGCTGATCTCACCGGACGATGAGGATGAATTCGAGATCGGGCAGCAGCAGATTCGTGATGAAATACGACGGGTGAGCAGCGATATGTGCGCCTGTGCCCGCTGCGAATGGCTACGAGAATGCGTCATCTGTGCTGCGCATTTTGGTTGTGGACCGTCAGATCCCGCAGCTCAAACCGTGGACAACGTATGTTGCTCGTGATCCAACTTTCAGCCAGGACCTAAACAAGTGAGTGCACTGTTGATAGCTGTCGCCACGTTTGTGCTACGCTGGCTGTGTTCTACAGTAGTCATGAACGGAGTTCTGGGCTAGGGAGCTGGCCACGCGTGTGGAAGGCGTGGTGCTGGAGCGGCTAGAGCAAATGTACACGCGCCTTAAGAAGAAACAGGGCGAGCGCGACGCTGCCGGTATTCACTCCAAGCGTGCCAATCAGACGCTCCTCGAGAACCAGATCTTTGTCGAAGCCAAACGTAAGATCGACCTCGCCCAAGTCACTGATGATGTACGTGGGCTTGATGGGCGTGATGATCACCTTTGATGATCAGGATTTGTGTGCATGCAGATGCGAGCAGCTATCCGCACTGCCATGGCGATGATCAAACCGCAAGTGATGATCACGGCGCGCGCAAATGCACGTCGTGCCACGGGGCCTCGGTGGAGAGACAACAGCTTATTTGCACTCAAGTTGTCGGAGCAAAAAGCAGCCGAAGCCGCTGCGCTGGCTGACAAGAACGGTCAAAGCACAAATCCATTCCGCAGTGGACCCGGCTCGCGAGGAACCGTGAACGAGAACTCGGATCTGATCTTTGTCCAGTTTCCGACTACCGACAAAGCACTATCGCAACTGGTGGCGGACGCAGACGCGCGCCTCACAGCCGAAGACCTCGACAAACAAGTTACGAATTTCCGCAATCGACCTGTTTCGCAGTCAGCCATTGACGATGCTGGACGTCCAACTTCACGACGCACTCCATCACGGGATCGAGTGAGATACATCATGTCGTCGCGCTTTGGAGCTCTGCCGCCAACAAAGAACATCCTGGAAGAATACCCGATTCCCAAGGAAATCATTGATGCATTGGAGCGGCATCGTCACTACCACATCGATGAATCATCGCTCATGACGTCGTTCGACGCCGTCAAAGCTGGTTCAAGTGACTGGGAGTGCTACTACCGTCGCTCCGTGCCCGTCGAGCGCAAACCGATCTCGTTTGTGCTATCGTCACTCGAAATCGCGCCAGAGCGACCAGTGGCGCCACCAAGTGACATTTTCTACCAGAACATGATCGACTCAGCCACAAACGAAGATATGATGCTCACGGAGGTGCGGCAGCTGTACGACCACACGCACGAAGCGTACCGTGACTTTCGCAACGGCCTCCATAAACACTTGGATCTGGAATACTTGGTCGATCTCTCGTTCCGAAGCTCGCTTAACAGCACCAGTTACTTTCTCGAAGATGAAGTCACATCGTCCGAGACCACCGTCAAAATCCCCGAACACCTCCTGAAAACAACTAATCCGATCTCTCGTTGGAGGCTGGCTCGCAAAGGCGTCACGCGTATCTCGAGCCGCCGTGGTGCACTGGCAATGCACATCAAGACCGAGTCGTTCAACCGCAAGGAGCGCGGTGAATTGCTCCACAAGTTGTGCACCTTCACGGACCGCGAGGTGCAGTTGATGGACTTGTGGTACAGTAACGAGACCGACGCACCCGAGGTCGCGTTTGATCCGATTCCGATGGCGCCGGATTTGAGCGCGCGTTTTGATCTTCTGTGGCGCGACCTGCAGATGCCAGCGCAAGAGCGATTGGATCTCGCGCTCAAGTACAGTTCGCTCGATAACTCTTCGCGCTTGCCGGACGCTGTCCGACTATGGGAAGTATGTGCCGCGCTCATTCGTGAACGCGAAGACCTGTTGCGCGTGCTTCGTGCCGCGCTTGCTGCGCAGAAGAAGACCATCGCGATGATTGCAGAGGAACCCGTTATTCTGCAGGACCTCGTGACGTGCACGATGAATCTGAAGGAAGCACTCATGCTGACGTACATTGAAGTGGGCGATTTTGTGACGCTCAGTGGCAATTTCTACATGGCCCGCATGGAGCACGAGTCTGCCGAGCTTCGCCGTTTGATTGTCGACAGCTTCGAGGGATCTCGACGAAAGCTGGCGGTTGATGGCACGACGACAACCGAAGTTGGCGGTGATATTATGAACCGCCCAGACGGAACGAGCTCACCAATACCAGACAACAAAAGTGAAAGCGGTCGAAGCGATACTGCGTCGGTGAGATCGGAGAAAGTCACCAAAGAGCCAAGTCCAACGAAGACCGACCCGCGTGATAAACTCAACGCTGCACTCAAAGCTGCACAAGCGTCAAGGACTTGATGTTTGGCATTGCAATCCGCATCTTTGAAAATATGTGGTGCGTCGAATTACGTACTCACGACTGGCGCGTCCGTGTCGGTCAAAAAACACTATCACGTAATGTCTACGAATAACTCGATCGTGTCGAATTTGTTCCAGTACGTAGCGTTGCTACAGTGCGCATATCTTTCCACATCTTAATTAAACAGTCTCCGGAACGATCTGTTGCCAGCGAGCAGATGCCCGCGAGTTCGCCAGTTCGTCCGTCATCCATCTCTTCACGTCACGTCAATGATACCCACGAGGCACAGACTCCTGATACTTGTGAGTGAGCTCTAATAGTCCACGCTGGCTATTGTTCGGGCACCCGCAGCGGGATTGTCTCTACCGATTTGCCGTGCAGTGATAATGAAAACCCCACAGCGTTACCATCGTCGGGTAACTTGATAGGGCTTTTGCATAGATCGAGTCGTTTTGAATGCAGGAGGATGAGATTTCAGCTGTTCCCAAACAATGCCAACTTCAAGACCACGTTGAGATTGCGTTGAGGAAGTGACTTGCGTTGAGAAGCGACTCGATTCCACAATAGTTGAACTATGATGGCAGCAAAACCGGGTTTCCGATTCACGTCGAAATCCGTTGGATAGGAGTTGGAAAACAGAAGTGCGAGGTGTGGCCGGAACGGCATTTCCTATGAGACATAGATTCAACTCAATAGTCAGGATAGTCGCAAGTTCCCGGTTGACATTCGACCACAAGATAAGCCTCGTGCCCGAATGCAACGACTGTGCTGTCGTAGACCTCCAAGTTCAGCGACTTGGGTGCATCGGTGAAGGCAACCGCAAACGAATTCAATCACCACACAGACCGTACCTCAGATCGTATTCGGGTTGATTAAATCGACAATCGTGACGCGTTGGCGAACTTTGCAGGAACGGGAGAATGCGTTTTTGGGTCATCAGTGGCATCAGTGACAGGACCAAACGTCGTCAGATCAATGACTGTGTCAATGACTAACCACAGCAGGAGCGTGGACGACGAATGCTAACGTCACCCAACGAAATGGATGAATGGTGCCGAGATTATAACCAGCGGCGTGATTGCGCCGTTGTCGGAGCGATAGTTGAACGATGGATGAATTGAGTCTTTTCGTCTGCGAACCGACGTTGAGAATCGCGCGGTCGATGAAGAAGGCGCAACATGTCGTCCACGGATAACAGAAGATGCAATGTCTTTGAGCAGATCACGAACGATTTCGTGGAGTCAGCGCAAGTGAAATCGACGGCGAAGCTTGCGCGCGTCAATGGGTGTCGCAAGTGGGTTGACACTAACCACGCGACTTTTTCTCGTTGTTTGACGTCAGGCATCCAGCTCCGTCTGCCTCGGTCACATGGGCAACAGCACAGATCGTCGACAAGACGGACGCAGCACCAGCGACGCGTGGGTTGAATTGAAGATCAAGATAATATATCATTATCTGCTATCCATGACATAATATGTTGTAGACAGCAGCGCCTACTACCACGTGCGACATTGACGCTCAATAAGATTTCTGCGATCGCACAGAGTGCACGAAGGTGAGACCCTGTGTTATAGTACCACACAACCAAAGAGCAAGCGTCGATGCAGCCTGGATACAGGAGTTTGAGGCACTGCAAAGATTTCGTGAGTGCTCGGCGTTTGCGCTCGTGTGGACATTTTGAAAAGCGGCGACTGAACCTGCGCAGGAACCACCGCTATTCCAGCCTTTCAAACCGTCCTTGAGCGCAAAAGACAACGACAAAGACGGTTGGAGAAGTAAGTAGCCTGCATCTCTTTCGTTCGTTTTCTTCAGTTGCGTTGGCTGAGACCACAGCTCTGCGACGACGCTCCAGTTGCTCGCGGGCACGGCACGGGTTTGGCGTGCTTGTGAGTGGCGCGACATGCAGATGCCAGCTGAAATGCAAACACACTCTTGCTTAGGTACAGTTCGTCGCCACTCTTTGAACTTTCACCGCTGGGAAGTGTGTGCTGCCCCCAGGGCAATGCCCCACCGCGCGTGCTTTGTGCTTCTCTGTGGCGCAAAAGGACACTGTTGCCAGAATAATCAATGACACGACGAAACAGTGCGAAGAGCCTCCGATCATCATCGATTGACGACCCGCAATCGCTCGCGGTGGTGGGTTTCTGGCGCCTAATTCACGATCCAACACGTTGAGACAAGTCAGACACCGAATTTGTTAAAACTGAACCAAATTAATATAAATCATGAATGCACACGTACTCGACTGTTGCAAATGAAGTCGCATGATACTTTATTATGTGATTCGGTGGCATCCGCTGGCGAAGATGACACCGCGAAATGTGCTCATGCATAGATGCCGTGCGCACGTGCTTGCCCTGTTCTCGGCCGTGCAGTTGCAGAGAAGACATGGTGCGCGTGCAAACAACAGCTCGTCGTTGCGATTCACCCTCCCAGCGCACGTGTTGCACACGTTGTCGCATGAATGAGGTCATCTTTTTGGCAGATCAGACTCAGAAACGCGCAGCCAGTCAACGATCACTATGTAGCATCGAACGCCACGACAGATTGGGATGTGAGCAACACAATACGAACTCCCGCGTCAAGCACAACATCCAGTTTGAGCTCACGATGATGAAGATTGCTGCCATCCTCGCCACCGTCGCACTCGCTACATCTGCTGTGCAAGCTGGCAACAACCAGACCGCCATCACACCCGCGAAGACGCCCATCCGCTTTACGCGCTTGGTCGGCCCAAACGCAGCATGCCGTAGCTTCCGAGGCAAGATCGCGATGTGCGCCACCAAGGACTACGTCTGCCGCATGCCCAAGTCGCAAATGGCGGCAGCCAACCAACCGAAGTGCCTGCCACTGGAGGCCGACTCGACTGATTACGCGACGCAGTTGCTCCTTCAGTCCGCTGCACCTTGGGCGACGTGCAACCCAGCCAAGGTGAACGTCAATCGTCCTTTGTGCCGCTCGGACTTCGTCTGCCAATGCAGCGACCCAGCCAACAACGATAGCTGCGCGTGCATGCCACCAGACACGACGCCTTCGTTCGCGCAGGATCGCAACACGGCGTGCGGTGAGACGCGTGCGGTGTGTGCTGAAAACGAGTACTGTCATTGGGTGAGCGCGGAAAAGCAGGAATGCGGTCCCAAGCCGTATTTCCAAGCGCTGTAATGCATAAAGAACTTCACGCACAGTGACACCTTGATTGGCAGAATGAATGACCTCGCAATAGCACCGGTGAATTTATCTCCTTGCCCTGTTCTTCTCGAGTTTGACCGGTCACGTTGAGCCTGTATTCACCGGCGATCAAATTGACTTATCTAACTGTCGTTGATGCTCACGTCACCTTATGAAATACGACCCGGATCCTAAGGACGACAGTAGCTCAAGCCACGACGGTGACTCCAGTCAGCCACGCCTTCGGCCATCTCTCTACAGGTGACGTTCTTCCTGTCTAGAATCCTTGGTTCAGGCTGATCCTTGCAGAATGGAAAATGCGCCGCCGCAATCGAAGTCAGCGATGCTGATAACACCCACGCTGGTATTTCTTTGATCAATGATTCTTGCGCCACCAGCAGTGTTAATGTTAATCCACTGAGAGCACCAGTTTCGGGCAAGTAGACCGGATTTTTGTTAATGTCGAGGATTTTGACTGTTCGTTTGTCGAAAAAATTCCGCGACAGCGACGTCAGATTGTTTGCCGAGAGAAAAATTTTGACCGGCCAAATCCAGCTGGCAGCGACGTGAGTCCACAGTTATTGAGCTGGAGCAAAAGTAGCTGGTGTTTCCATTTCAAATGCAAGCCAAGGGACGTGTCCCGGAGATACGTGTCTGAAATTATGAAAGTCGAAAGCGATTCTGGAATGCTGTCACCGAGTAGCCCAACGGGTATGCTGTCGCCCAGCAGTGCCAGATTAACCTCGAGCATATACACAGACATGATCTGCGAGTGCGCGTGGTTCAAAATCTCAGCCTCTTGTCCCCAAGCCGCCAGTAAACTGTTGCATAGCTCCAAAAAGAACAATTTCTGTGGTTGCAGCAACGTCGACGGCATCACAAGATGAGATCAGTGTGCAAGTATCCCCACTTGGACACTGTCGAGGTTGTATTCTTCCAAGCGCAGTCATATTTCGTCGGTGGAGCCGTTGATATCTTCACGTACACAATCAATGACGACTACGCGACATGCGGCACGTTGTTGAGACCAGGGGTGCAGTCGAACATGGCATATCGACAGTGTTGCGCGTTGACCTGATAGTCGAGCTGCGATTATCGCTGGGGCAATCACGACTCCGTACAGCATCATCACTCGGTGAGATAACCGGTGGGTTCCGGCTGACTCCAATTGACGCAGTCTGGATAACGTGAGCACCTTGTGAGCAAATGCCAGCGATGGCTCATGAGATGAATCAGGGACGTTGAAATGCAGTTGAAGACAAGCAGAACTGCCGATGCGTCGCGAGTGCCTTCGTTCACGATGGAATTTGCGAGACGATGGCATACGTGCAACTGCAGCGCTACCGTGATCACTTCGCGTGCGAGAAAGAATGTGTCGAAGTGCAGTCCTCAGATAGTGATGGATGCCACAGCCCGCAGAATTACTTGCCAAAAAAACCGAAGCTCGCTCCCATAACAAAACTACGATCTCCCTTTTGAAAGTGAATTGCCGTCACAGCTGGAGTATGGAGAGTGGGATGAACTTGCTGTCGCAGTTCGCGAAGATAGCTCTAACTGCCTGAATCATATGGGCGATTCCGCAGACACCAGACAAGATTACTGCCGCAAAGGTGACGGCTTGAGAGAACCGAAGTCCTACGATTAGGAAGAGTTGCTCTTCCTAATCTGACTTCAGTAGCAGCGTGAGATAGATCGCACCGAAGAAGATGCCGACGAGGACGAGTACGCCGAGAATCGCACCCCACAGAGCTTGTTGGGTATACGTGGGTTAGCTGCGGAATCAGGTGTGACATGGATCGATGAAGCAGCCGAATGTCGATGATCCTCCAGTCATGTTGATCTACGTGGAAGTTAATCAGAGAGAGAGAGAGAGATGCAACGTGGTCTCGGCGTGCATTCGGGAGCTTCCGCCTAGAAATGGCAGGTAGAGTGCGGCTCATTTCCTCACACGATCGTATTGGAGATGAGGGCAGTCGAGCCGGTGATCAGCTCAAACCACGACGCTGACTCCAATCGGCCACGTCAAACCTATACAGATTCCCATCCGTCTCCTCGCATGTGAAGTTCGTCTTCTTCAAAAGTCTTGATCCAGGCTGATTCTTGCAAAATGGCGAGTGCGCTCCGACTATCAAGGACGGCGCTGCCGCTAACACCCATGCTGGTATCTCTTTGATCCGAGTGTCTTGCGCCGCCAGCAGCGATAGTCCACTGACGCTGCCAGTATCGGGTAGCTGGATTGGGTTGTTGTTGATGTTGAGGATTCTGATTGATTTGGACTCGAAAAAATCCCGCGACATCGAGGTGAGGTTGTTTCCCGAGAGACAAATCTTCAGGCTAGCCTGGAGCTCACTGAAACCATTCGGCAAAGATTTGAGGCCACAGCTGTTGAACTGGAGATTCACAAGGTTTTGTTTCCATTTCACATGAAAGTCCAATGGAATTTCGCGGAGGTACGTGTCTGAAACGACGAGAGAGGATAGCGTCTCCGGAATGCTGTCACCGAGTAGCCCAACTGGGATCTTGTCACCCAGCATGGTCAGATTGAGGTCGAGCAGAAGCACTGTCATGATTTCCGGATGCGAGTTGTAAGAAATCTCAGCCTGTTGATCCCATGCTGCCAATGTACTGTTGAAGACCTCCAAAACCAGCAACTTCCGCAATTTCTGCATCGTTGAAGGCATCTCCAAACGGGAGCAGTGCGCAAGGGTCACCACTTCAACAGTGTCGAGGTCGTATTCTTCCAAACGCAGTCGTATTTCGTCCGCGGAGCCGTCGATTTCCTCACGATTGCAATCAATGACAACGACACCACAGGCAACACGTTGTGGAGACCAAGGGTGCAGTCGAACTTGGCACACTGACAGTGTTTCTTGTCGGCCTGACGTTCGCGCTGCCGTCATTACGGTAGCAATCACGACTCCGTACAACATCATCAGCAGATGAGTAAACCGTTGATATTTCGCTGAATGCGGTTGACGCCGTCTGTGCGCGCTATCTCGGTGACGTCGTTTCGGTGACGACCGGACATTCAACAGCAACGCCTTGATGTCGGACAAGCCGAACATCAACGTGAGAGCTGGGATGTACACCATGGCACAGGTCGCCGGCGACGTGGCAGTTGCAATCCCTAACTCTTGGCGGGCTGCTGCGATATAAATTGGGTCATGGCCTAGACCACTCTGGACAGTCGGTGATATCTTCAGGAACAGTTGGAAGTATGGCAGACAAATCATGATGGGCATGATCAAACTGCTTGTCAAATCGATAACAGCATCGACGACCAAGCACACCAATCTTCTTGTGAGCACATCCCATCGATGACCAACAACATGAATCACCGGTGTCGACAAACAGTTGAAGACCAGAAGTGCTGTGGTTGCGTTGCGTGTACCTTCCTTGACGATGGAAATGGCAAGATGATGACACAAGTATGTCTGCAGGGCGACGGTGACGACCTCGCGCGCGAGAAAGAATGTGTCGAAGTGCCTTCCTTGTATACTGATCGACGCCATGATCCGGAGAATTACTGGCTGCAGCGCGTTGCTCGGATGTTTGCGACGACCAGGACTTTGAACGCTGATTACCGGTATGGGTGGAGCAGGATGGGTTGCACGAACGCGCGGGCGCTGTGCAGTACAATTCGCGCAAAGCACTCTTGCAGCCTGGGTGATGTGGGCAATTCCACAGACACTGGACAAGACGACTGCCGCAACGGTGACCGACGCCGAGAAGTGGAGTCCTACGATGGGGAGGACTTGTTTGGCCCAAGTCGACTTGAGCAGTAACGTGAGATAGATCACAGCAAACAAGAGCGAGATCATACCGACGAGGACGTGCACGATTAGAATCAAGACCCACAGAGCTTGCTGCATGCACGAGGACATTGCGTGCTCGTGGGTTTGTGGCGCCATCATGTTTGGCATGGTTCGACGAAGCTGCCTCATGTTGACGGTCGATGCGCTCGCCAGCGGCGAAATCAACCACTCGGGGCAGCGCAGTCGAAATCGCAACTGGGATGATCCAAGTTTGCCCCCGAAGATAAGGTCAAAGACCCAGGTCGTCGCACCTGCCAATTGATGAGCTATAAATGAGCTCAGTCTTCAAATAACTTCCTATCCGTTGTCGTCGTGATGGGAGTTGTACAACGCCCGGGGGCACGGTAAACCCTCAAGCTGGATGGGAAGGATGTCACCGCCCCGACGATCCGTGTGCCGAAGCAGGGGAATGAGTGGGCGACCATCCATCAACACTACAGCATGCCAGTGAGCACACGGTCGTTCTGTTCGTGCTCACCAGCACGTAGGAATACTTGAAAGGGGTGAATCACGGTCGTAGGCATGAGCGAATGCAGGTACGCGTGGGCTTGAGCCACGTCGATGGTAATCTGGAACTTGGCTGTCGATTAACGGATGGCTTGTTGATGTGATTGAGCCACTTTGTTGACGTCGCCGGTCTCCACGAACTCGACAGTTGTCTGAATGGCATAATTGCTGTTCCAGGCAACGCTGAATGCCCGGACCACACTGGTGTTATATTATCGCAAGCCGTAAGTCGCGAACCTGCGAACCACGCCATTGCACGACCTCCACCGCTGGCGTTTGTTGCCGCTGGCGCAACAGCACAGAATGCACTGGGTTGAGCCACTGCTATCAGTGCGCTCGACGTGCCATTGCTGCGCAATAACTGGGTCGACGGTTCGTGCTCAAACGACTTGTTGGGGCTACCCGAGTTGATCGGAATGTCGTGCATTGGTACAACAGCAGTCGTTCCAATGTCGTGCATTTGTAGCAGTCGTTCTCCAATCACTAACGCCACCTTCCAGTCATGCGCAACCTAGAGCAACTGGCCCACGCGCAGTTGGTGCAGCGGAATTCCAGCATCACCGGAACTCCGAGCAACGGCTGCCTAAACTTGTGAACCAGGGATGATGAAGGTGATGTCGAGCGCAGCGCGGTCACCGATTGGGAACAGGGCGGCATTTTATTTTCGTCCATCACTACCACGGGCCTTTTGCGGAGCTAATATGTGCAAGCAGTGTGCTCGTGAGGGACTCGATCGACGACGTACACATCACGGCAAATGTGCCACGAAGGCGATAGCAAGTGCAACGGTGCCCCCCCGCATTGTTATTCGTGTCTAGTGGCCATCTCCAACTCGTGCACGAGGCAGCGTGACCTGCATGGCGTGACGTGGTGCGAGGAAATGCTTTTGTTGCAATATGCAAGGAGCTCCTCACTTTCTTAGCACGATTTTGTGGCCCCCCCATCCAGGTTCGTGTTTCACAGGTGTCTTCACTCTGAAATGTGAATCCGGGACAATTTTTTTTATGTATCATCTTCGCTTGGGCTGCACAGTTTGAATCACGCCCACCCGGCTGATCCACCAACTGCATGACTCGGATATACAACCAACAGCCAATCACGACTCCAAAACTTGAGCTTCTCCGATGTCGCATCCATAGTCACGGAATCGATAGTCATGGACGCTGACGTAAATCCTCTGCATCATCGGCACAGAGAGAGAGAGGCTGATAAGGTTCGTCCCTGTGGCAGTTCCAGCCATCAGCTCAGGCCACGGCAGTGTATCCAGTCGGCCACACCGAACTCGTACTGTGTCGCGTCCATTTCCTTACACGTGACGTTCGTCTTGTCGAGGACTTTCCAGTCTGGCTGATCATTGCAAAATGGCGAGTGCGCCCCCACAATCAACGCCGGCGATGCATCCAGCAGCCACGTTGGTATCGCGTCGATCCGTGTGTCTTGCGCCACCAGCAGCGATAATCCACTGACATTGCCCGATCGCGGCAACTTTATCGGATTGCCGTTGATGTTGAAGATTTTGCTCGTCTTGAGGCTGGAAAAGTTGTGCGGCATGGACGTCAGATGGTTTCGTGAGACCGACATCCGCAAGCCACCGCGGAGTTGACCGAATCCATCCGGCAGCGACCGGAGACCACAGTTATTGAACTGCAGGCTGAGGATTCGGTGCTTCCATTTCAAATGAAAGTCGACTGGCACCTCGCGGAGGTACGTATTGGCGACGACAAAGTTCAGAATGGTGTCTGGGATGTTGTCGCCGAGAAGTCCGACGGGCAGAGTGCTACCCAGCAGAGCTAGATCGACGTCGATGATGAGTACCGTCATGAGTTGCGGATGGAAAGTAGCCGCAAGCTCAGCGTCATGTCCCCATGCCGCCAGTGTGCTGTTGTAGATCTCCAGAAAAAATAGACTCCGCAACTGCTGCAACGTCGACGGCATCTCGAGCCGACTGCAGTGTGCAATTGTCACCACTTCGATGGTGGCAAGGTCGTAGTCTTCCAGGCGTTGTCGTATTTCGTCACTTGTACCGTTGATGCTTTCCCGAATGCAATCAATGAGGACGACGCCGCAAGCGACACGCTGTGGGGACCACGGGTGCAGTCGAGCTTGGCACACCGACATTGCCTCGCGTTGATGCGGTGACCGAGCTGCAGCTATTACGATGGCAATGACGACTCCATACAGCATCATCGCGATATGAGGAACTCGATGGGCAATTGCAGAACGCTGGGCGGGACGCCGTCTCTGCACGAGGTCTCTCTTCTTTTGTTTCGGACGTGAATGTACGCTCATGAGCAATGCCTTGATGTCGGACAAACCGATCAACAATGTAAGCGCTGGGATATACACGACGGCGCAGGTGATTGCGGAAGTGGCGATGGCAATCCCGAGCTCGTCACGGGCCATGCAGACGAATATCGGGTCGTGACCTTTCGACGCTTGCGCGGAAGGGGATATCTGCACGAAAACTCGGAAATATGGCAGACAAATAGCGATTGGCATGATCAGGCTACTGGTCAAGTCAATGACAGCGTCGACGACCAAACACACTAATCGCCTTGTGAGCACATCCCAACGCCGGCCCACAACATGAACCATCGGCGTGGAAACAGAGTTGAATGCCAGGAGCACCATCGATGCGTTGTGAGTGGCTTCGTTCACGATGGAAGTGGCGAGGCGATGGCACAAGTACGTCTGAAGAACGACGGTGATCACTTCGCGCGCGAGAAAAAATGTGTCAAAGTGCTGTCCTCGGATGCTGACCAACGCAATGGTCCGCATAATCACTGACGGAAGCTTGTAGCAACGCCCACGGTGTTGAACGGCCGGAGCAGGTTGGATGGGGCGAACACGTTGACGCATCGCACTGCAATTCGCACCAATAGCTCTAGCTGCCTGGACTAGGTGGGCAGCGCTACACACACTGGCCAAGACTGCTGCCGCGAAGGTGACCGACACTGAAAACTGAAGTCCGACGAATGGTAGGATGTCTTTGGCCCACGCTGACTTCACCAGGAGCGTGAGATAGATCACAGCAAACAAGAGCGAAATCGCACCGACGAGCACGTGCACGACCGGAATCACGGCCCATAAAGCATGCTGCGCATACCTGGGCAACTCCAGATCATGGGTTAGCTGTGCTATCAAGTGTGACATGGATCGATGAAGCTGCCCCGCGGCGATGATTGTCGTGCTCATTTTCACCGATTATGAGCAAATGCTAAGCGATCGGCTGTGAGGCCAGCAGCGCAGCTAGGCACGCCGCGCTGCTGCGCTCGAAATGGCTATTCGAATGGGGTGTCGCTCCTAATTGGGGCGAAACATTTTTGGTCGTCGCTCTTGTATACTATTGAGACACATATTACGCGTTCGGCTCATGGGGGACACCTAAACGAACCAACACGTCTGTGTAGCGTTTGGAATCCATGTGCGTCGTCCGTGAATTTGCTCCAGCCATATCCTGTGCACACCGCCATGCTGTACTGCCATTGATGCTGGATCACGAGCTGCATCGTTGTCGATTGACGGGTGATCTCCTTCATGCTTCTCGTGGGATGGACCGAAGCCACATCCGCAGCCGCTGCATTAATTCAACGAGCTCAAACCTTGACTGAAGAGTTTAATCCTATGGCCGACCCGACAACTTCACATGGGCATGCAGAGCAACAGTGAGCAACACGATGAAGGTGAGGAGCGCTGGCTCGGTTGTGTCGCACGGTGCACTAGCGGATTGGATGTCCTAACGGAATGGTCGCACGACACCCTCTCGCATTTGCGCGCCCCAGGCCGTTGATCACGATGTGCACACGCGTATTCAAGGAAATGAGCGCGTCGCTCATTTGATAGATGGCAGTGACAAAGATCGGAAAAAATGTGGCCAACGTAGCCATGGTCGCACGGTGAGTCAAAGGGACAGTCATCTTGTTTTCGTGCGGTAGAGACGCAAACGGAGGCTAGTCGGTTGTGCCACCGTCAGTTAATTGTCATGATCAGATTCGCTATTCCTATACGATAGCGAACGACACCGGAATTCCATTGCTGACGGGAGCACCGGCCCATTCTAGGCCACGACTTTTCATCCAATCGTCTACGGCGAAGTTGAAAAACGAGGCATCCATCTCTTTGCACGTGACATTCGTTCCACCTACAAGTTTGGATATCGGCATATCTTGACAGAACGGTGAGTGGGCTCCGACAATCCACGTTGGCGATGCGTCAAGCACCTAGGACGGAAGCTCGTCAATGGACGTGTTCTGCATTGATAGCAACATCAGTCCAGTAGCATTGCCCGCGTCCGTCAACGTAACGGGGTTATCCCCCACGTCCAGTCGTTGGAGCATACTGCCGTCAAAAAGTCTGGAGGCAAAAACGCCAGCTGGTTTCCCGACAACGACAGCCGGTTTCCCGACAACTACAGCTTGAAGGCGACCTTGAGCTCACCAAATCGTTGTGGTAGCGACTCGAGTCCACAATCGTTGAAATGCAACGACACTTCAGGTGCTACGATGCAAAATGGGCGCGAGGAGGGTTTGTTGGCGATCGTTAGACTGGTGTATGCTTTGAGTGTGGCTTTGATCGCTTCAGAATGTGGACTAACAACAACTTGATGTTATTCATACAAAATAATAGCGTTACCGCGGGCGTGTACATCGCCAGACAAGTTGAACGAGAGCTGACGAAAACTATTCCAAATTCCGCACGGGTGGTAGCGACAAATATGGCGTCACTGAAAACACTGGCGTGGCGTGTTGGTGAACTTATGATGAAGGCAAGAATGTATTCTTATTGTTGTTGGAAGGTTTGTTCACATTACGTTAGGTGGTAGGGCTAACCAACCGCTAAAGGCAGGAGCGTATGTTAGAACCGTCAGCACGGGTATCAACAATGAGGTCAATGAGAACGTCGATCAGCATGCACATTAACCGCATGGAAAGCAGATGCCAGTTTTTTTTTCCTACAAGCTGTCGACACCATTACCGCTATAGAATACTCGTGTGACGAAACGACAGTGTACAATTTTCATATTATAGATTACATCACTGGGTGGTCGCTCAGACAGCTATCAATGTAAGTGACTCGGTAGTTCCATTGCTCACCGGTGCACCAGCCACTCCTAGCCCACGGTATTCAATCCAATCGTCCTTTGCAAAATTGAAGAACGACGGGTCCACCTCATTACATGTGATATTGGACCTGTTGACAAGTCTCCACGCGGGCATATCTTGACAGAACGGTGAGTGGGCTCCGACAATCCACGTTGGCGATGCGTCCAGCACCCACGACGGAAGCACGTCAACGGACGTGTTCTGCATTGATAGCAACATCAGTCCAGTGGCATTGCCCGCGTCCGGCAACGTGACGGGGTTATCCCCCACGTTCAGTCGTTGGGGCATACTGCCGTCAAAAAAGTCTGGAGGCAAAAACGCCAGCCGGTTTCCCGACAACGACAGCTTGAAGGCGACGTTGAGCTCACCAAATCGTTGTGGTAGCGACTCGAGTCCACAATCGTTGAAATGCAGCGACACGAGGCGATGCGGCCACTTGAGGTGAAAACCGCTTGGAATTTCTCGAAGATACGTGCTGACGAACAATAGCGATGTCAATGTCTTTGGAATGTTGTTTCCAAGTAGAGCGGCAGGTATAGCATCTCCGAGCATGACGAGACTGACGTCAACAATGAGGACGGTCATGATTTCTGGGTGGAAGTCGGCGTGAATTTCAGCTTCTTGTCCCCAGGCAATCATCGTGCTGTTGTACACTTCAAATATCAATAACTTGGACAGCTGCTGAAACGTGGCAGGTATTTGCAGTCGAGTACAGTGCGCAATGGTCAGCACTTGGATCATAGCCATGTCGTATTCTTCCAAGCGTGATTGGATTTCTTCTACTGAGCCCACGACGTCCTGGTGAACACAATCGATGACAACAGCACCGCAAGCAACACGATCAGCTGTCCACGGTTGCAGATGGACTTGACACAGCGACTGCTTTTCATAGCGTATTGCATTGCAAGTTGCAATTACGAAGGCAACCACCACCAATCCGTAGGCAAATAGAGCCCAGTGTGTAATCCGTTGGAATCGCGAGGTGTGGCTTCGGTCTACTGCGGTTGGGGATCTTTCGATCACAGCGAGGTTAGAAAGCGCCTTCGAGCGACGAAGGGCGTGTAGCAACAACAGCTTGAGGTCGGCCATAGAAAACAAAAGCGTGATAGCCGGAATGTACAACATGGCACAGGTCGCTCCAGAGTTAGCGAAGACCATGCTCATTTCCCCATGCGCTGTCGCAACGTACACCGCATCATTTAAGAGGTTGCTGTTCCGCTTTGGCGAGCTTTGAATAAAAGACAAAAAGTAAGGCAGCAGCGTCATCACTGGCATGACCAAACTCGTTGTCAGATCGATCAAAGTATCGAGCACCAAACACAGCAGTCGCGTAGAGAGCACATGCCAGTGGCGCCCGATGAAGTGAATAATTGGCGTCGAGACGCAGTTAATGACCAGCAGCGAGATCGCAGCGTTGCGAATCGATGGCTTTACGATGGATGAGCTGAGGCGATAGCACTGAAACGTCTGCAAACCGATGGTTAGCACCTCACGAGTAAGAAAGAAGGCGTCGAAATGCTGTCCCCGAATACCGCATGATGCGATCAAGCCGAGAAGCATCGCTCGAATGCGGCAATAACGTGACGCATCTTTGCGATGATCAACCGTGAACATTTGAGAGTGCGGTCCATTGATTCTGACGCGGACAGCCTGGATTTTGTTGGTGGGTGTTGGATAAATGGCTCGACATGCCTGAACCACGTGGGCAAGGCCACAGATCGCTGCGAAGACGAAGGCCACGCCAGCAGCTTGCGGATTGAACTTGAGGCCAACCATTGCGAATATGTCATCGGCCCACCTCGAGTACACAAGCAGCGTCAGATAGATGACGCCGAAGACCAATGAAATGATCCCAACGACCACGTGCACAAGGACGATAATGCCCAGCAACGTTTGTTGCCACCGCCGCGACCGCACGATGGCCAAGCCTTGCGTGACCACATACCCGAGAAGTGAGCTTCTTCGGGACGTGGATCCACGACTGCCGGTCAAAGATGCACGATTGCGGCGCATGGCGGGCTTGCTCAGTGCATGTGCTCGCAAAGGCGTCGAGAGACAATCGCTGCCACGAGAACGCCAAACAAAAATAAATGATCACAGCGACGTATCGCCAACCGGATGGAGAACCTGGCGCTGTTTCAGCCAATCAACTGCTAGCGTGGCTGCATGTGGCGAGAACAACATACATATCAATATTCAATCGACACTAGCGCACGTTTGGTGATGCATCTCGCTCATCCTTTGTCGGCTGAATTGATCCGTGCCAGCCCCTCTCGATGCACCTGTCGGCGGAAGCATGGCTCAGCGCCACAATTTCGGCGACAATCCTGCTCAGGTGGATGCGTTCAGGTCGCACTAGATGGAAGGATCCTTGTGGACGCCGGCGTTTTGGTCAATGAGAACGTCGTGCGCGTCAGCAACACGTACGCTGTGCGCAGCTGCAACGTCAAGTACGCATTTGTCTGTCGCTTTCTTCCAGCCGCCTTGGCCAAACCATTCAGCGCTCTTGTCGGGCACACGTCGTGACAGGCAACCGATTAACCAACACATTCTTTTTCATGGACATGCAGTCCACTGATGCTCAGGCTACATTCAGTCAAGCTTGGGCAATCGGAATATCTTGGCTGTCTTCGGTCAATCACAATTTTATCGTGAACGACTCCGGATTACCATGGCTGACGGGAGCACCAGCGTGTTCCAACCCACGGCTTTTGATCCAGTCCTCCTTGGCGAAGTTGAATAACGAGGCATCCATCTCTTTGCACGAGACATTTGGTTTACCCACATACTTTGTTGCAGGCATACCTTGGCAAAACGGTGAGTGCGCTCCAACAAACCACGTTGGCGATGCATCAAACATCTATGATGGGATGATGTGATCCTTGTGTCTTGCACTGACAATCTAGTGGCATTCCCAACTTCGTCGCCGAGATTGAGTCGCTGAGGCATCTTTCCGTTGAATAGGTGACAAAGATAGCTTGAACGGGTCACCAAATCGCTCCGGTTGTGACCCAACACAGTCGTTAAAATACAACGACACCAAGCGATGCGGCCACTTGATGTGGAAATCGCTTGGAATTTCTCGGAGAAATGTATTGACAAAGACTAGCGATGTCAACGACGTAGGAATATTGGTGCCAAGAAGCGACGCTGGTATGACGTTGCCGATCAGAGTCAGATTGACGTTGAAACAACATACACGGTCATAATTTGCGGATGCTTGGCGGCCATAATCTCTGCGTCGTGTTCCCATGCAGCGATTGTGCTGTTGTAGGTGTCCAGAATCAGAAGCTTGGGAAGCTGCTGGAAATGTCGCTGGCATCTCGAGACGAATGCAGTGTGCAAGCGTGACGACTCGGATTATAGCAACGTCATATTCTTCCAACCGCGATTTGATCTCATCGGTCGATCCTGCGGTATCGTCCAGCACTCAGTCGATGACGATGACACCGCACGCAGCACGGCGCGATAAAGCTGCCATGGACAGAGTTCATTAGTTTTGGCTTGACTGGCTCTGCGCCCTACGGTTGAAACCACAATGAGTGCTGCTGCGCAAGTAAATAATGCGATATGAGCACCTCGCTGGAACTTCGAAGCATGCCTACCATCCGCTCTCGCTGCCGGTCTTTCAGTTGATTTCCGCTTTGAGTGTGCTTTTGAGTGCTTCAGTACTTGCATCAGCAACGACTTCATGCCATTCACGCAAAACAACAGTGCGATGGCGGGTGTCTCGAGTGCCGCATTAGAGTTGACGAAGCCCATCCCAATTTTGTCCTCTCGCAGCTGCGACGAAGGTGGCGGAGTCATCAAACACACTGGTGTGGCGCGTGGGCGAACTTTGGAGAAAGTCCAGAAAATACGGCAGAGATCTTGCCACAGGCATAACCAAGCTTGCTGAGCGATCAATCACAATGTCGACGACCAAGCACAACAGTCGCACGGATAGTGTCGCCCCACAAGCAGAATGACTGGCGTCGAGATGCCGTTGATCACCAGTAGCGTGATTGAGGCATTGTGCGTCAACGGCTTCACAATCGACAAGCTGAGACGATAGCATTGATATGTTTGCAAGCTGATGGTAAGGATTTCGCGGGCGAGAAAAAAGAAGTCGAAGTGTTGGCCCGGGATACTGATGGATGCCATCACTTCGCTGCGTGTAGTTCCGTCGTTTCGGAGGCACGACGGCGTGATTAATCTGAAGTAGTTGTGGCTGCGGTCCGTGTGCACCAACTTGGGCACCTTGCGCTTTTTTTTTTTTCATTGCTCGGACAGCCTGAATCAGGTAGGCGAGGCCACAGACGGCTGACAAGACACAAGCTGCGGTGGCTGCCTGCCGGTTGAAGTGAAGGCCAAGCATCGCGAGCATATCCCCTGCCCACTCTGAGTCCAACAACAGAGTCAAATAGATGAAGCCGAACACCACGGAGACGACACCGACAACAGCGTGCACGAAGATGAGAACGGCCAACAAAATCTGCTGCCATCGCCGCGAGTGAAATGATGACCATTCGCTCGAGAACTACCCCCCCCTCTCTGGAGGTGAGCTTCGCTGTTGCTTCGACGGACGACCCGCAGGCGACGATATACGACTGCGCTGCATCATCCGATTGTTCCTCGTGCGTGCGCATATGCGAGATGGGAGATGTCAAACGCGACGGCACAGGTGGCTCAGGAAAAGACACATTGAACGCACGTCCTGGCCACAGCATAAATATGGATACTGCCTCCAATCACTTTCACGGGCCTGTGGATAAAGTCTAATGCTCAGCACTCGTAGCGCTGTCATGACGCTGCTGATGCTTCGGCTTGTCTGCTGTCACTTCAACACCTTTGTGCAAGCTGCATGCATCCCCCAGACCTGGTAGAGGACAACATAGTGACCATTGAATAGCTTCAGGATGCCGATATGTTTGCAAGCTGATGCCTAAGGTCG
Source organism: Lagenidium giganteum (assembly GCA_002286825.1). Lineage (NCBI taxonomy): Eukaryota > Oomycota > Peronosporomycetes > Pythiales > Pythiaceae > Lagenidium > Lagenidium giganteum. The sequence continues at coordinate 975,317 of NSDO01000001.1, forward strand.
CAGTGATGGCACCGACAACCGGGCGCAATGACAACGATACCCATCGAGCTCAATATAAAACCGCAGACGCTATTGTTAACCACTCCATCGACCGGAAGCAGTCGCTCATAGTTCCATCTTCCAACACCTGCAGGCAGACTTCAACGAGCCCGGATGGCCCAGCTTCGGATAGCCGCGGCATCCATGCTGTCATTTTCCGCGAAGTGGTTCCCGTGTAGGATAGCGAGGCTATGGTTTAGCCGGCGCAATACACTTCACTCGTTTAAAAAAGATACCCATCAAGAGCTGCTGCCGCGCTGCGAATGCACAATGAGAAGTGCCGCGTACGTGACCCCGCCCCCTCGTGGTGGTACCTACACTGATTACCACACGGCAAGGACACACGATTGCGCTGCATAGTATACAGCTACAGTGTGCAGTGGATTACTGTAGCTGCATTGCCAAAGAACAAACTTGTACATGATCAGCCGAGTAGCTGAGAAACCTCGGGATGCCCTCGGGGTCACAATATAATATGGATGTTTTTATGCATTGAGGTTATCAGCCGATGAAAACGATCCGTGTCTATCAAACCAGAACAAGAGGACGAATTTTTGACCACAGACATGATGGCCATGAACATATTTCGTGCTGTGTATCCGCGCTGATGTTGCGAATTAAGGAACATAACGCTTAATCATGCCCAGCTGTTGAGTTTCATTTGTATCTCGAAAACACCAACTCGGTGACTTGTAAGTTGTTGTTGATGTTCGGTCTATTCCGTACGCCATTAAAGGTAACGCATTTAGCCTAGGTGACTTGTAGTGCTTGTACTACGGGATTCAATTCCTTGAATGAACCAAACCACGGACTTTGATCCAATCCGCCAATGCGAAGCTGAACAACGACGGATCCATCTCCGTACAAGTCACGTTCGTGTTGCCTAAAAGTTTCGATGCCGGCATATCCTGACAGATCGGTGAGCGAGCCCCAGCAATCAATAATGGCGAAGCTTTCAGCACCCACTGTGGAATCACATCTACCAATGTGTCTTGCACTGATAACAGCAATAATCTGGTGGCATTCCCGACGTCTTGAAGCTTGATGGGATTGTTGCACAAGTTCACTCGCTGAGTCATTCTTCCATTGAAAAAGTATGGAGGTAGAGATGTCAGCTCATTCCCTGACAACGACAGCTTGTATACTACCTTGAGGTTGCTAAAACCCTCAGGTAACTTCTCAAGGCCGCAATCGTTGAAATGCAATGACAGGAGACGATGTTTCCACTTCAAATGAAAGTCGGGCGGGATATCACGAAGATACGTGTTGGCGAACGCCAGAGTTGACAATGACGTTGGGATGTTGCGGCCAAGTAGCGCTGGTGGTATGACATCGCCGAGTTGAGTGAGATTAGCAGCAGCTATGATAACAGATGTGATTTCTGGCTGCAAATCGGCCATAATTTCAGCTTCGCGCCCCCATGCAGCGATTGTACTGTTGTAAATCTCGAGAATCAGCAGTTTCCTGAGCTGCTGGAGAGTCGACGGCATTTCCAGCTGAGGGCAATGCGCAAGTGTGACCGCTTGGATCACTGCCAAGTCGTATTCTTCCAAACAGAATTGGATTTCGTTGGCGAACCCAGCGATGTCCTCGCGCACGCAATCGATAACGACAACGCCACAAGAGACCCGTTGAGACGACCACGGATGCAATGGCAGTTGACAAAGTGAGTGCTTTTCATGTGGCAGAGTAGCGTGTGACGCGAGGGAGACCACGGCCACTGCGACCCCGTAAGCCAACAGCGCCAATTGCGCCCCTCGATGAAATCGTGACGTGTGATTGCCGTTCGTTCTCGTCGGTGATTTTTCCCATGCAGGATGTAGCGCTTGTGCTTTTGATTGATTCAGAATGTGTATCAGCAGCAACTTGAGGTCAGTCATGCAGAACAACAGCGTGATTGCAGGTGTGTACAGCATCGCACAGGTGGCTCCAGAGTTGACAAAGACCATTCCCAACTCCCCATGGGCTGTAGCAACGTAAACGGCATCATTCAGGCGACTATCGGAACGTGTCGGTGAACTTTGGACGAACGTCAGATAGTACGGCAAGAGCGTCACCAGCGGCATGACTAGACTTGTCGTCAGATCAATGACCGTGTCAAATACCAAGCACAACAGTCGCATCGATAACAAGTGCCAGCGTCGTCCAACGTAGTGAATAATCGGTGTCGAGATGCAGTTGATGACGAGCAGGGAGATGGCCACATTGTGAATTGATGGTTTCACGATGGATGTGCTGAGCCGATAGCACTGGTACGTTTGCATCCCGATCGTGAGCACCTCTCGGACCAGGAAAAAATTATCGAAGTGTTGTCCACGAATGCCAACCGATGCAGTCGCGCGAAATGTTGCGCCTCGGATTATTTTGTGCCATGACTTTCCTTTGCGTCGGTCGACAAACTTGACGACTGGGGTCTGAGGACCATGGATGCCGCCGACACGGAAGGAGCGCGTTTTGCTGATGCACGTTGGGCAGATCGCTCGGAGTGCCTGCGTCACGTGGGCGATGCCGCACACAGCGGACAAGATAAAGGCCGCAACAGCAACTGGCGGGTTGAACTCAAGGCCAAGTATCGCAAGGAGATCACTCGCCCAATCCGAGTACAGCCGTAGTGTCAAGTAGATGATGCCAAAGAGCACTGAGATGGAACCAACTGCCACGTGCACGATGACGATGATGGCCAGCAACAATTGCTGCGACCGCCGCGAGTTCACGATCGCAAAACCTTGTGTGACTACATAGCCCAGAAGAGAGCTTCGTCGTGACGTGGATTCTCGGCTGCGCGGTGGTGACGCTCGGCTTCGTGGCATCGTACGACGAATGAGCAACGCAACGTGTGCACTCACAGGTGGAAGGCGTCCAAAGTGACGACGGACGCCGTAATGGCAGGCACAAATAGCCACCTACCAACCGTCGAGGCGAGAAGCCTTCGCACACAAAAAGCACACAAGCAAGTGCGCAATGCAAAAATTAATATTTTGCGGCTCGTAGGAGGCGACTCATCGTTGGTGCCTGGAATGAGGTTAGGACCATTGACTGGGCTTTGGCCGTATTTCAGCAGTTGGTAGGTCTTGACAGAGTGTGAGAAGACGCTCAAGAGCTGTCAGTTCACAGTCCAGAGATAACGCAGCAAATCACAAAATGGACGACGTCACTGCCTCGCGAGGGTGATGTCGCTGGTCTAGGGCAACTGCCTCCACGCTGATGCCGGTCGGAATTGAGTGCGTCGCTGCGGCTGCACTGGGACGACTTCATGTCATTGCATCATCCCTCGACTTCGGCACACACCGCCGTTGCCCGTGACGTGGAACTCTCGCTCTCGCTTCGGAAGCAACTTCGACAACGGTCGTGGCGAGCTCAGCCTTCGAGCCAAATTGGTCGCTAGTGGGCTGTGGGTGATAATCTTGGTGTCTCCACCCACACCCAACGGGGGGAGGAGGTGGTTTGATTGACGAAATCGAGACTTGTTGTCCATTGAGTCGAGTTCCAGTCTGCATCAACGGGCAAATTACATCTTGATGCGAGGAGTGCTTGCAGAGAATGCCAAGATCGCATCGTTTCAAAGGCTCTTTTACCTGGCATCGTTTCTTGCCGTCGACGCTGCGATCTGCACAGCAACTAGTCCTTGATCGCCTCAAACTGCTGCACCTGCAATTTCGGCCGTGCAAATTGATCGGAGATCGTATTGTCCAATATGTGGAACTTGCTGAACCCGGTTGCACTTGTTGAAAGTTGGCTTCGTACCTTCTACACTTGGTGCATGAACGCGGTGCCTTGAGGAGCACTGTGGCATCTCGATCGCTCTAGTTTTGGCGAATCATGCAAGAGCTATTACGAGAGGAGAAGTTACTGCGAGTCCAGTGTGAATTGGACATCGAGCTGTGCTAGTCGCCACGAGGTGTCACCTTGCCAACCTATAGGAGGCAGCATCGCTAATTCGCCCATGAATGCGTCTTACTCCACCAGGCGTTGCGATAATCTTGCTGACGATGGTATGACCTGTACCCGTTCAATGCCAAATCCTTATGAGGTCATCAGCAAACGCAGCGATCAACAACATGATGAAGCTAGTGCAATGGACGCATCGACACGTCATGGAATGGAATCGCCGCCAACCGCTCGTCGTTCAATCGGCAGAGCTCAAACGCATTAATGAGATAAAAGCCTGTGTCTTTCTCAGTCACCTTGAAAATCTTGATCCGATGATTCCAGAAAATCTCCATTCTGCGCATTGGTGTCAACGCCGTGACGATGTACCAATCATCAAATGAGATCAGATAGCATCCCCCGTACACCAAATAGCCAAGTCGGACGATCTCATAGATGTTCAGCGTGCCCGTCAGCCGCTTTCCATCAACCATGACCTTCACACCACAACCGTCAGCCTTCTGAGAGCCATCACGCACAAACACAGGATCATATACGTCCGATCGACCATATCCACCGACATTGGACGCACGAATGGCCAGTGTTCGCTCCACTTGACACGGCCGATACCTTTTGCACAACTTGCTGCGGACGGTCATGCCATCTGACCTCACGAGTGGCAAAAAATTCAATGCAAGCACCACCACCTTGATCACAAACACCGACTGGATGTTGCCACACAGCCTGATCGCCACAGACGGCGTAAACATCTCCAACAACGTCAGACTCTCGAACGCGTTCGATGTCACCACGGTGCTAAATCGCCCATCCACAAACAAGTGCGCCAGCTCGATTCGGAAATAATGCCAAACACAAAAGAACATCAGCGTCGGACCAAACAGCACATCGCTCATGCGGCGGCGAAGCATCTTGGCCACGATGTTGAGCAAACTGTAGTAAAACAGCACCAACTCAGCCATCGCAGGGTAGATGACGAACCACGCTTCGGACAGAGCCTTTTGCTGTCCTTCAAACTCTGCTCCGACGGTCCAGAACGACGCCAACGTGATCTTGAGGTGAGGCACCAGGTACAGGGCCAACAAATTGAAACTGCGTGCACAAGCCAAACTGCCGAGCCCGGCATTATACCAGGGAGAGAGACCAAGCCGATACGAGTTGAGCAGTGCGAGCAGGCACACGACCCATCGCACCAGCATCGAAGCCACGGAAACGTTGGAAATGAACATCGCCAAGTCATACTTCGCGTCCACCACTCGTGTGTTGTAGTTCTCGTACAGGAAAAGACCGTAGCGCGTGCCATTGCTCACTGCAACTGAATCGTACCACTCCACCGTTTCGGTCACCGTGAACTTGCTGCCCCAGTTCTCCTTCGCTGGCACACCATCACAATCCGAGCTGTGAATACAATCTTGCTCCACGTTCTTCTCCGTATCAAACTGACATTGCGGGATGCCGTACACGGTGTTTTGGTTCGAACTAATCACATCTGAGTACCATCGCTGCCCGGAAGGATCCTCGTACCACCCATTCTTCCACACGCCTCCAGGTGCCTTCAGCCACTCAACTGTCTTGTTCTCACGAATGGACCGCGTCACGCCTTGTAGTAGTGCCGTCGGCATGTTTGAAGATTCGTACTTGCCACTCAGTCGGTGGACGCATGCATTGCCGTCCCACCCAGGCATCACAGATCGTGCAGCGATGGCGTTGTCCCAGTACGGCATGATCAGCACCGGCAGTGTGTCGATCAGCTCGGTCATTGTGTCGCTGAACACGTCGTCGACGATCCGCAGCGTGTCGTTCGCGACGTGGTAGCCCAACTTGGTGCAGCTGTCCGAGATCCCGACCAGCGTCGCCGCGATGACATCGCACGTGTTCATGTAGTGCGCTTCCGTGTCTGGGTCAAGGTCAATCTCGTTCGATCGCTGAACCACACGGTAGCCGTGCACTGCTGATCCGTTCGTGTCGATGACCTTGGCGTTCGTCGACGCGAGAGCCTTGTTGAGCTGCACAGGAACGAAATACCGACCTTGCCGCATGCACACGATCATGCGGTCCGCGTACGGCTCGTCGTTCGTGCCTGGGATAACGTACGGACCTTGTAGCGGGCTTTGACCGTACGTCAGGCGTTGGTGGGTCGTGACGCTGTGCCACACGGCGCTGAGTAGCTGGGAGAGAACGAGGACGAAGAGAACGCTCCACTCGACCCAACAGACCACAAACTGCACGACATCGCTGATGGCGAGCGGTTCACGCTTGCGATTGCAAGGTCTCTTCGGCGTTGTTGGTCGGGGATTGTCGGCATCTGCCTGACGTTGCATCGGGACGACGATCGTTGGGCTTGATCCCAAGAGTCCCATCATTCCACGAGACCTGGGGTCGGGAATCCCCACCGACCTCGAGGACTGCCATGCTGCTGTCATCATGTGCACCGACGGGCACGATGCCGTGGAGAATCTCTGCGCTGCCAACTGCAGAGGCCGATCGATGTTATTTTTGCCGTCGTTGCAGCAGCTGACGATAGCATCCGCATCAAGCTTGATTATTGCGTGCTTTTGGTCTTAGTTGGTTTCGCGACAGAGACAGTAGTCAGCGTCGAGGCTTGTACTGCTGCGATTATCGCAGCAGTACATCGCGGTGCGATTTGGATCGATCAGGAAGTGAAGATGCGGGGCTCTTAGAAACCAGCACCCTTTCTGTTCAACAGTAACGAATTCTTTGTGCCCATAGCATTTAATTCATCGAATTGTGACATCGTCGGGCAAGAACGCGTGGGTTGCTTGCTGCTGTCGACGTTGCAATTTGTCCAATAAATACCCGGCGATCAGCTGATACAGTGGATCATCCACACTTTTGGCCTTGCAAATTGACATGTGATCTGAATCGTCCAGTATCTGGAACTTGCCAAAGCCTGGATTCGCGGACGTGGGCTTCACAACCAGCGCCGAAATGCCGAGTGCAAGGTGGGCTGGTTTGTCTTCAGCCACGCTGAAGCAGTCAATTCCAAGATCCTGGAACGCGAGATTCAGGTCCCTCAACTGACGATTTTTGGAGCACAGGTCGCGCAAAGCCGGGTGCGCTCTGATCAACGAGCGAATGGCTTCCGAGCTCATTCCCTTGGCAAGATCTGAACCAAAATGTGGTACCGCGAGAAAAACAACTCCACGGATGCTGTCAACCAGTTCCGTGCTTGATACATTGGCTCCTGACTTCGACTGCAAGTTTTGGTTCGCCTGCAGCAGCATCTTCTTCACGAGCAGTCCTCCCATGGAATGTGTGATGAAGATCACAGGACGAGCTGGCTTGTCGGCGCAGTTGTTTTGCCCAATATTAGCGTCATACAAGCCCTGTAGCATCAAACGAGCACGCTCCTCCAGTGAAAGCGAGGGCCAAGGACTGGACCAGCTCATCATTCCAGCTTCATATCCCAACGTGATCAACCGTGCATTGATATGACGCCGCCGCAGATCTTCTTGCAGCAGAGTGTCTGGCCAAATGTCGTTGTCGCCCTCTATATCTGAGCTCATATCCGTGCGCCAGGTGCCAAACGGATGTCCGCGCAGGCCATGTACGAAAACGATGTCAACATCCCAGTCCTCTTCGTGGGCGCTGTGGTCTTCAGCAGTTTGGTACGAACCGACACCATCATCGCACTCTCCTACCAGAGCGATATCGTTGTCGTGCTTGCGGGGTACGATTGGATGGATTCCTTCACGATATACCGTGGTCGAGATGTGACCATCGCGCACAAGCGAATGATATGCTCGCATATTCTGGATTGCTCGGTAATAACTTGATCGGCGCATTGGATCTTCGTGTTTAGGCCACGTCTTGAGAGTTGCCAAGAACCGTCGCCCACTGGTCGATTGGCGCATGAGATTTTCGATGTCCAAGTGCATGAGGTCCCAATGCCGCTCATCCAATGACTGCTGTTTGTCGGCGGGGTTCGTCGGCGGGTGCACATACTGGGCAGCGACTACTTCACAACATTTGGCGGCAAGGTTCGCTATCACTCTGGCACACTGGGAATGGATATCAAACTCCTCCACGCGGCCCTTTGTGCTCAACAGTGACAGCAACGGCAACACTCCACGGCTGATCAACTCCTCGTGGTGGCACTCAGCCATGATTGCCAGTGCGGCGACGCCGGCGTCCACAGCCGCGGGATTAAATTGAATTGCTTCGTTTCCTGGTGTAAGGTCATCGGCAAGCTCGGCGATACGTTCCACTTCGCGCACTGCAAGAAGCTCTTCATCTGGAGACACGTTCCGCAGATGCTGCAACATACTCATCAACCAGGCTTGAAGGATCAGTTCTTTCTTGGCCAGTCCGTTTTTGACATTCTCGTCAGCTTCGCTGTCTTCGTGTTCGACAATGTGCACCAAGCTGTTGATTGCGTTGGCCCGGACCTGACTGTCAGCGCTGGCAGTCCACGCTGTGAGCATGTCGATCCACCCAAACTCGGTCGTTGCCTCGTACTCGTCCGCCCCAAAGACTGGCAAGTCCATCAAGTCATGAGTTGCCTGGAACACCGTCGACATCGGTAGCGATCTGGTCGAGTGTAGTGTCGAGGAAGACCGAGGGGACGAAGATGCGCGGAACAAATCTATGTCAGCTGTGCGGACGCTCGTAGTACACAGATTGCGCACCGTCGCTGACAGATGCCGCTGGATTTCTGTCGTCGAGGCCGTGGTCTCTATGCTGGCCTGCAGTTGTTCTAGTTCTTGATGCATCTGTCGCGCAAACTGCAGCAGCGCATCCATTGTATCCGAGGACGCACTCAATTGCTGGCGGGTTTGCGGGTGGTTGCTCAATGTCCGCAGACATAACGCGCTTTGTAGCTGGAGCTGGGGGGTTGCCGGATGCGTGCACCAATGGCGAATCAGCCGCAACCACAGCTCGTACGTATCTGGAGAAATCACTCGCGGCGTTTTCTGGGCGACGTGCAGCATCGCGTGCATCAAGCGTGCTGCCTCCATCTGCAGTGTGTCATTGTTTTGCGGCAATGACAACAACAACGTGCCACACGCAGGACCAACGATCTCGTTCAGCTCCGTTCCCGACGGCGCAGCCGATGCCCGCTCCACATGCTCCAACAGCAACGTCAGTGCCCACAACGCAAACTACGTCCAACACCAAAAAGCAATGAGACGGCCAGCATCAAATTCCGTCGCATAATCGCTGGCTCACCTGCTGTAGTGACAGCGGCACCTCCGGTGCCAGCAAGCGCAGGTATCCAGACACGGCGTCTCCAAATGGCGGCTCCAGTGTGCGCATGGCCTTGAATCGCGGATGTGTTGCAACAATTCCGTCCCGAAGTTGCAGCAGCACATCACCAAGCTCGACGAGGTTCCTGAATGCGATGCCTTCGTGTGTCTGCATGAGGACGTCACATGCGCGGCCGAACGTCGCCAGCGACAGCGGAGGACTTGCATCTGTTGCAGTGTCTTCGTTCACCATGTACCGCAGCAGCTTGATAATGCACTCCACGATGCCTGGTCACGAACCGTCAGATGCGGATTCATCACATCGCAACAGCACACTTACGATGGGTCTGGGCTGCGTCAATGCCGTCCACAGCCAGATAATCCAGCATCACGTCCAATGCACCAGCGCCACACAGGGCCTTCATCCACGCGGCGTCAGCGTCGTCCAAGATCAGCCGTGTCGTCGTGTGCACCACCTGTCCCAGCAAGCCACTCTGAGGCCACTGCTGGACGTCGGCCACTTCCTCCACAGCGGCCCACGCCAGGACGTGATCGTCTGCGTACGCGCGCTGCACGAGAGCGGAGGTGAGCATAATCCCGGACCGAAGCAGCAGGAATTCCGGCTGCTCCACCGACCGATTCCACCACCAGAGGGCGGCCGCCACCGCGCCGACCTTGAGCACGCGTCGTCTCCGCTTGCGCTGAGGCTTGAACACCGTGCGCGCGGTGTTGGTGATATGGCGGTGGCGTGTGAGCGTGCAGTAGGGAGGCACGCTGGCGCGTGCGTGCAGACGCTGCAGCAGCAGCATCGTCGCCATCGGGACGCGCAAAATGCGCTTCCAGGCGCATCACGATGCGCATACAGCACCGTTCTTCTTCACTTATGTCCGATGCGTTGTTAACACGAAGCTCCAGCTTGCCTTACCAAAATACTGTGCGTAGTTAGTTGCTACTCGTTAAATTAATGTACTCTCGCCACTGGGCTGTTGTGTATTTCACACGGTTACCGGACTCTTAATGTTGTGTATTTCACACTGTCGATGTTCCAACTCTACCTTTCGCGTCATATTTCAAGCCGCGATCGTTGGGCTCAAGGTAGTTGAGTTTTGCTTCAGCGGTGCTGGTATGTTGATGATTGTCAGGCGCCCTGGCACTTGTATGTGGGTGTCTGGGGGCTTGTGTGATCACGCGTGTGTGTCTGTGTACGGTGAGTAAAGTACTAGATATCCTCCGTCGATTTGCTTCAACTCGCAGTCAGTTAGTGGAATGCGCACGAAGTAACGTCATAGAATGGGATCCCCGCCAACCGCTCGTCATCCAGGCGACATAATTCACCCGTCTTGCTCAAATGGAAGCCATCGTCATCTTCGGTAACTTCGTGAATCGTGATGCGATGGTTGTAACGCGCCGCTCTGCCACCAAATGGGGCTATGGATGCAATCTTATACCAGTGGTCGAACGAAATGAGATACCTTCGCCCGTATACCAAGTACCCAAGCCGGTTGATCTCATAGCTGTTGAGCGTACAAGCCAAGTCCTTTGCATCGTCAAGCCCCTTGGTATTCCCAGTATCCGATTGATTCCGCGTTTCCACAGAATCGTATACCTCGGACCTTCCGAAGCCACCAACATTGGACGCTCGGATGGCCAGCGTGTGTTCCACATGGCACGGTCGATACTTGTTGCAAAGCTTGCCACGAAGCGTCATGCTGTCGGACTTCAGCAGTGGGAATAAGCTCAATGCCAACACCGCCAGCTTGATGGCAAACATGGGTACGACATTGCCACCCATCCGGAGCGCCGCATCCGTCGTGAGCAGATCAATCATCGTCAAACTTTCAAACTCGCTCGACAACACCAACGTGCTGATCCGCCCGTCAACAAACAGGTGCGTCTGAGCCACTTCGGCCCGAAAACGATGCCAAAGACAGAAGAAGAGCACCGTTGGCCCAAACATCACGTCGCTCACGCGACGGCGAAACACTTTGGCCACAATGTTGAGCAAACTGTAGTAAAACAACAGGAAGTCAGCGATCGCTGGGTAAATCACAAACCAGGCTTCCGACAGGCACTTTTGCTGTCCCTCAAACTCGCCTCCAACCGTCCAGAACGCTGCCAACGTGATCTTGAGGCGAGGTACGAGGGATACACACAGGACGTTGAAACTGCGCGCGCAGGACAGGCTACCAAGGCCGGCATTATGCCAGCGAGAAAGTCCAAGTCGGTAGGAGTTGTGCAGTGACAGCATGCAGACAGCCCAGCGCACGAGTATTACCACAACAGATATGTTGGAGATAAACGTCGCCAAGTCGTAGATGCTGTTTACCACCCGTTTGTGGTCCGCTTCATAGATGAACACGCCGTAGCGAGTGCTATTGCTCACGATAATTCCGGTGTACCACTCCACAGTCTCGGTTACCGTGAACTTGCTGCCCCAATTCTCAGTCGCTGGTACTCCATCGCAATCGCTGCTGTGCACGCAATCCAGCTCGATGCTCTTCTCCGCATCGAACTGGCGTTGAGGAATGCCGTACACAGTGTTCTGGTCCGAGCTTATCACATCCGAGTGCCATCTCTGGCCGGACGGGTGCTCGTACCAGCCATTTTTCCACACTCCTCCCGGTGCCTTGAGCCACTCTACGGTCTTGCTTTCCCGCAGGGACCGATCAATGCCACTGAACAACGCCCTCGGCATGCTCGACGATTCGTACTTGCTGGTCAGCCGATGCAAGCACGCGTTGCCGTCCCAGCCAGGCATGACGGAGCGGCCGAAGATGGCATTGTCCCAGAACGGCATAATCAGCACCGGCAACGAATCCTCCAGCTCCTTCATCGTGTTGCTGAACACGCCATCGACAATCCGCAACGTGTCGTTGGCGACGTTGTAACCTAGCTTTGTGCAGCTTTCCGATATCCCAACCAGTGTTGCTGCTATCACTTTGCACGTGTTGACGTAAAATTTTTCCGTGTCTGGGTCGAGGTCGATCTCATTGCGCTGGATCACACGATAGCCATGCACAGCAGATCCATTTGTGTTGATAACTCTGGCTTTGCTGGACTCCAGTGCTTTGCTGAGTTGAACGGGCACATAATAGCGGCCTTGGCGGATGCAGACGATCATGCGGTCGGTATAAGGCTCGTCGTTGGAACCCGGGATGATGTATGGACCATCAACTGGGCTCTGACCGTACATCAGGTGCTGGTAAGAGGTGACTGAATGCCAGAAGATGCTCAAGAACTGCGAAATCACCAGAACCGTCAACAAGCTCCACGTGGCCCAACAAAATATAAACCCAGCAGCATCTCGAATTGTGAGTGGCTTGCGCGCGTGGGTGCGCTGCGTCTGTGGGCGACGCTTGCTCTCTGCTGCCTTCTGCGTGCTGGTGTCCAACGGGACGACGGTCGACCACGCCCACTTCATTTTATGTCGTCGCTTGCAGTCGGCGCTCGGACAGTTCAGAACTGTTGCCGATTGCGAGGGAGGTGCAGAGAACAGTATTCGAAAATGATGCAGCGCTATTTTCACCACGGTATTCTTGCAATATGGGACCTCTCTATGCTTGCATAAGAATGGAAGCAATAGGACTGGCGGGCTTGTGAGAAGAGAGAATATCTTGAAAAAGAGCTTCCTTTGGCATAATGAGCCGCGGTGTCGAGGACGAAGACGATAGCTCTTCCACGCCATGTGTCGCAATAGTTCGGATATTTTTTTCCTCTGACAAGAAACTCAGATTGCTCGGCGATTGTGGGCCAAGAACTGAAAGGGTCAGTGCTTGGTGTGCGCAACACGTTGGCGGTTGCAACCCCATACTGGTTCCCGTACTGACCGTGCGGACATCGTAGTTCTCTTTGCATCGACGCTAATTTGCGTCGCCGATCAGGAATCGGCAAAGCAATCTCCTGTTCTCCGATGATCGCACACGATTGCGAGTGGGTTTCTGCCAATGCGAGCTTGGCTCCAAATGCGCAATTCCGTGATTGCTGTCGCACCCAGATTAGGCTGACCAGTCCGCGACCCTGCCAACTTTCTCGACTCGGAGAATTCAAGATCAGCGCCACGGGCCAGGCCTATCTGATCGTCGGAGCGCACGACACGACAGCACACCATGCGCTACGCCATCGGCACGATTCGGCGAAGTCATGGATCAATGTCACACTTATTCTCTCAGCTCGCTCGTGATCTGGAGATTTTGGGGTCGAGGTACATCCAGCAAGCTCTGTGGGCCGCGGTTCTCATCGTGCACATCCTGGTTGGCACTATCTCGCTCTTGTTCGGCGTGGTCTACTTCACAATGATCGTGAGGTCAGATTGGTCCAAGGACGCCTTCGCATTCGTGGGTCTGCGGTTCTCACTGCCGGTCACCGTTGCAGCGGTCATCTTGTCGACTGTTTGCGGAATCGCCCATATCGTTCAGGCAGCCAGAGCGTTGTGCACTTATTGTCCCGTGATAGGGCGACGAGTTCAACCTGCGGAGCGAGGTCCACGCACGCCAGTGCTGGTGTTTCAAGGTGTCGATAGGGGTGCTCCGTGGTGCAAAAAACTTCAGTTTGCGATTGTACAAGTTGTCGCGTCGATCGGCATTCGCGGACGGCACTTTGACACGTTCTTTCTCATCCGCGAAGTGCTCACTGTCGCGTTGCAGTCATACCTGTGTCATCGTCTCAGTGCTTCCATCGTAAACGAAGCCACTCTCAACGCCTCCATCACTCTTCTGGTACTCAATTGCGCCTCGACGCCGCTGATTCAGATCGTGGGCCATCGATGGCATTTGCTGACGCGAAGACTGCTGGTTTTGGTCGTCGATGCAGTTATCGACTTGATGAGTAGTCTCATCATGCCAATCGCTCTTTGTTTGCCATACTTTCAGACGTTCAGTCAGACATCCCCGACGGTGCACAGTGGTAAAGCCCATGATCCGATATTTATCGCAACAGCTCGTGACGAGTTGGGGATTGCGATCGTCAACTCGGAGATAGCCTGTGCCATGGTATACATTCCAACAATCACGTTGCTGTTTTGCTTGTCTGATTTTAAGGCGTTGTTGGTAAAAGTCCTCGCGAGGACGAAGCCCCAGCAACCAATCGCTGAGACCCCAATTCGGCTGCGATCTGCTAGAGCCCACCGTGTTCCCCATGTGGTGATGATGATTTACGGAGCCATAATTGCTGTGGTTACGATAACAACAAGGATGTCGAGCCAACGTGAAGTTCTCTCCATCTGTCAAGTTCGATTACACCCATGGTCTCCTCGCCTTGTCGCCTGTGGAGTGGTTGTCATAGATTGCGCCCGCGAGAATATCAACGGCTCGGCCGACGAAATCCGACTTCGATTACAGGAATACGATCTCGACACGATACAGGTGGTGACATTGGCTCACTGCGCTCGTTTAGAAATGCCACCGACGCTGCAGAAGTTGCCAAAACTTCTGATACTAGAGGTGTACAACAGCACCTTGGTAAGCTGGGGGCATGAGGCCGAGATCGGCGCATCATGGCATCCAGAAGTGATGACTGTGCTCATTCTCAACGTCAATCTATCCCGGCTGGGCGACATCGTTCCCGCCGGACTCCTGAGTAGCAACATCCCGGAGTCATTAACCGCTCTTGTGTTTGCCAACACGTTTCTTCACGAAATTCCAGAAGATTTCCATTTGAAATGGAAACATCGACTTTTGAACATTCAGTTCAATGATTGCGGTCTGAAGTTGGTGCCGGACGGGTTCAGCCAAATTCACGTCTCCTTCAAGATCTCGCTTTCAGGGAACAATCTGACGTCGATGTCACCAGAATTTTTCAATCACCAACTGCCTCAATGCCTCAATTTGGACAAGAACCCAATTCAATTACCGGACGTCGGCAATGCCACGGGACTGAAATTGCTGTCGGTGCAGCACACACCGATTGAAAAGATCCCGTTGTGGGTGTTTACTGACAAACCGACGTTAATTGTTGGCGCGCATTCGCCTTACTGCACCAATAAGCCAGCATCGACCGTGGTGGGCGCAACCAATGTGACGTGCAAGGAGTTGGATGCAACTTTGTTCGACTTCGATGTTGTCGACTGGAAGGAGCGTCGTGGGCTTAGCTAAGATTTTCTACAGACCGGTGAATTCCGCTGCAAATACTCAATTGTCGTTAAAATGCCGTGCTTGTCTGGCTGCTTGACCTCTAATCAACAACGAGCGACACAATCGTCATCATTTTGATGATGACGGACGATGACGGATTTTGTCTCTCCTTGTTGATTAGAGGTCAAGCAGCCAGAAAATGATGACGGATTGAGTCTCTCTTTGTTGACGTCGCCGTTTTGGTCATCACTTGAATATGTATGTGACTGACAATGAAGCCAGTCATTTTCCTCCTGAATTCATCGGGGTTTCTGAAACATACATGGCGCTAGTGCAATGGGAACGACGACACTTCGCAAAATGACACTGTCGCTAATCCTTCGTTGTTGAGAGGATAGAGCTCACCATTATCGCTCATGTAAAACCATCGTCGTCTTCCGTAAAAAACATGACGCGATGACCACAACGTGCCGCCGAACAACCAATTGGTCGAATCAGCGTGATGATGTACCAGTCGTCGAAAGAAATCAGCTAGCGCTGACCAGACCACGGATGATCTCGTTGCTGCTGACGTAACAAGTTAATCGCCTCTTGTTGTCGCATGCTTTAGCGTCATCAATATCGGACACGCTGGGCCCTCTTCGCGTTGCTAGTTGTGTGATCGCCCAATTCCACCCACATTAGACGCGCGAATGGGCAACGCGTGTTCCTCATGGCACGATCGATATTTGTTGCAAAGCTTACCACTAAAAGACACATTGGCTAATTCGAGCAGTGGCAGTAAGCTCAGTGCCAGTACCACCAGCGTGATGAGCACCGTCGTGGCAAACATCGTACATGTATCCGTCATCCGGCGGCGGAACACCTTGGCCACGATGTTGAGCACGGTGTAGTAAAACAACAGGACGTCAGCGATCGCTGGGTATATCACAAATCAGGTTTCCGACGGGCAGTTTTTGTTGGTGCTGGATGCCGTCGTGAGGTTGCCCGTAGCTAGCCATGACGCTTGGTTTGGGAGGGAGGCTTGTGTGCAAGAGTGGAAATGTGCAACTGAGTGTATTTGATGTTTATCAACGCCAGACGTGAGTAGCCGGGGCGCTCGGCACCCTGTGGTGCGGCTCCTACATGTAGGTTCACCTTGACGTCCATGTGCTTCGCGCGCGACGCTGTCTCTTCAACCTATACTTGGCGAATCGCGGCCTGGTTGTCCATGTAGAGCGACATTGAAGTGTTGACCACGATTCCGATCTCCTTCAATAGCTCACGCACGCCGAGAAGCTTCCGGGCGCAGTGAGCAGACGCATTAAGCTCTGCCTCCATCGTTGAGAGCGCCACAGCGTTTTGTTTAGTAGACCACGTACCCGGACACTGACTTCCGCGTCTCTTTGTCCGCCGCGAAATCGGCGTTGCTGTACCCCTGGACTGTGATGTTTGCCCTCTTCTCGTTGGGCTTCAGGTGCAGACGAAGATTTTTTGTCTCCTTCAGATAGCGGAGGACTCGCTTCACCAGTTTTCAATCGGCGATACGAGGTTTTCGGGACGCTTTGTGCACCGCAAACGCGATGTCCGGTCTGCAGCAGCGCGTGATCCACAGCACCGAGCCCGCAAGCGACTGGAAGTCGCTGATAGTTGGTTCTCCGGCTCGGCCAGTGGCGGGTAGTAGTGCATCGTTATCGTCGGAGTCCTTGACGTCTGTTGGTGTGCGAACAGGTTTCGCGTCACGTAGCCCGTGCTTTTCAAGCAGTTCAGTGATAGTCGCTTCTTGGTCGATGCTGACGCTGCCGTCATTGTGGTGCTCCACATGCATGCCGAGAAATTTGCTGGCTTGACCCAAAAATTTGGCAGAAAGCCCTTCAAGTCGGTCTCCGATCGACATTAGAGTCACGTGGTTTGTTCCAGTTGACAGGATGTCATCGACGTAGACGCCGAGGACGGTCATGTGCGTTCGTAGTACACAACTATCGACTATCTGGGTAAACCCAACCTTTAGCAAGGCCTTGTGTAGGTGTAGGTTCCACAGCCGGCCCGCTTGCTACAGACCATACAAGCACTTGTCAATTTGGAGCACGACGTCGTCCTCGCTCTCCACGCCCAGCTCCAACGGTCTTTGGCGGCAATTCTAGGCCTTGAGGTAGCTTCATCAGAATTTGCAGGTGTGATTCGATTTTGGACATCACGTAGGCATTCGGGATGTCCCAGTGGACGACAGGCTCGGACCAGACGACGCCCAGCTTGGTTGTCTGCATACTCATCACCGCTGCTAACGTTTCGGTGTAGTCAATGCCCTTGGTCCGTTCGTTGCCACATGCAACCAAACGGGCTAAGCGTCGCTCGATGTTGCCTTTGCCGTCTACTTTTGTCTTGAACACCCATTTCGAGTGAAGTGGGCACGCTCCGTCCGGCTTCACAATGAGCGTCCAAGTCTCGTTGTGCATCAACGCTCGGAGTTCGTCCTCAACAGCTTTTCTCCATTCGTTGGCATCCGGCCCCTTCATCGCTTGTTTGTAGTTGCCAGGTCCGGCGTCGTGGCGTTGTTGATTTGCGTGGGGCCGTTGATGCGTGTTGGCCCCTCCTTCCGATTCTGCATCGGTGATCGGCGCGGTGGCATTATCTTGCTGCCGTTCCTGCACCAACCGCGCTTGATGATGACAATTCTGCCCAGCGTTTGCACGTGCTGTATGTGCTGGGTTGTGATGACTTTCCTGTTGGCGGCGATATACACCTTGTACCCTTTTGTTTCGTCGCTCTTACCGAGTATGTACGCTTCGACGGCTCATTTAGCGAGTGCATTGTTCCCCGTGTTACGTCGCACCATGCACGGGGAGCCGAATACGAGGATGTCCTCAAGTTCGGTGACTCGATTTTTTGTGGTTCAGGGACCGGTAGGTTCTGGAAATTTGTCAGATGAAACGTCACTGGCATTGGTGCAGTTCGTCCGTCCCCCGCCCCCAGATTATACTATATTCAGAACAATGGGACGAGCGCTGAAGTGGTGTTGCGAGGCACTTGGCTGATGATCAGCTCGCACTGGAGCCCGGCCCTTGCTTACAGAGTCCCCGCAAAGATAAAATACACGCAACCAAACTGCATTTTGTTTTATTTGTTAGCAACAGTTCGTATCCTGCTAATTTCGGTGAGCGACGCTGCAGTCCGTGAGTTCGGGGGCTGGGGTTAGCAATCACCCGATCACCTGGCTGGGTTGACCAGCAAGGGATCGGGTTGACCCCCAGCCCCGCATCTCACGAAATGCTGAGCCGTGTGTGCTCGAGAGCAGGCCCTGTTTTGTGTGGGCCATGAGCGCATGCCACCGCATGTGTGCTTGACATGCCATGACCACATGTCCTGGCATGCCGAGCACACATGTGGGGACATGAGCTTAGCAAATTACACACACATGAACACACGCAGTACACACAGGCACATCACATGACACACGCAACATACAAAGAGACATTTCATAGCAAGGGTCCATCCAGAACTGCGCGAACGGGTGTTGTGACTCCAGTGTGGCCAAATGTTCGCGAGTAGGATTTTGACGTGCGTGATTGGTAGAAATAGGATTACTAATTGTGGGGTCTGTGGGAGATCCCCAGATGACTCCTCGTTTAGGCCGTTCCGATTCCATCATTCGGTTTACGGTCAGTGCTTAGAGGTACAGCTGCTGGATGATGACAACAAGTGTACCATCTGCCATGCCGACTTGGCGATGTAATTGCATTAATACATTGCATCTGTTCATTTCCATTGTCGATCTTTTTAATCATCCCTGCTCTTCTCATGTGGTACGTCACCCCATGCGTTAGTGAGGGCTGTGGATCGGCTGTGCCAAAACCCAAATGCATGGGTGGTACTGCGCATGCCGGCCACCCAAATTGCACGTCAGGATGTAACGAGAGGTATGTGTGCGCACATAGATATGATAATGTAGATGTGCACGGGACTGACCGACTGGCACTACGCGTGCCTGTTTGCCCTGCTTGTGTACGCTAAGCTAACCGGTAGTGGTCATTCTTGTGGACACCGAACCAACGTGCGGCTACGGGAAGGCCAAACTGGAGATGGCTGCTGTTGGTAACAGCCATGCAGCCATTACCATGATAACCAAGGCAGCCATGACCATGATAACCAAGGCCGCCATGACCATGATGACCAAGGCAGCCATGACCGTGATACCCAAGGAAGCCATGCCCATGATAACCAAGGCAGCCATGACCATGATAACCAAGGCAGCCATGACCATGATAAGCAAGGCAGTCACATCCATGACGATCCGGATCGTAAAAACACAGCCAAACGCCAACCCTACACTAATCTATCGCAATCAAAGGATATTGCAAGCGCTCTATCACAATCCGCTGCCAATATCAATCATGGCGGTGACTTGCAAAAACACTGCAAGCTTGCATAGGTGGTGCGAATGTCTGCTCCGCTTACCAGTTGCACGCGCCCAATTGTAACGCAGATTGACGTCCCATTTACCCCCCCCCCCCCCCACTCACTGCACCCCAACCCCCGCATGGCAGATCCAGCTGCATCATCTCTCAGCCGGTTTCTGGTCTGTCAAATGCTGGATTCAACCGCACATGGACTGACGCTATCATGTTCAGCCGTGCCGACGGAGCACTCTCACCGCTCACTTCGCTTTCTTCTTTCGACTGCACAGGTGGCCCAAGCTGTCTCTCCGCTGCCGCCACGCTACCGCCACGCTGTCTCCGTGCTGGCTGCACTGCCTACACGCTGCACCCACGCTGACGCCACGCTGTGGACGCCTTAATATTGTAGTTGTATTAACTCACCCAGCGCCGAGCTTATCGCCGATTTTCCACGATAAGCATTTTCTATTGCTACTATGCGAGCCTCGGAATTATCCTTACTGCGGGTCGGCCAATCAAATTCGTACGTGATGGCTTGAAGCCTAACCACGATTCTCAATGATAAGTGAGATCAGCCCTCTGATTGGCCAAGTCTATTCACGAATTGCTTGGTCGGTGATCACTAATTCGTGGCTGGAGCAGTTGTCAAGAAATAACGGGAGTGCTTGCAATGCACTTGGCGCCATTGTTGTGGGAACAGGGCCAGTCAATTCCAATTCCGTTACCCCGCAGGAAGGAAGCAACAAGCCACGAAGCAAACGTGACCGAAGAGTATGTCGTTGAGCGTATTGCTGGCGTGAAGAGAGTGAAGCAAGGAAGGAAGCGCCACTGCACCAAGTACCAAGTGAAGTGAGAGGGCTATGATGAGCTGACGTGGGAGCCCGCTTCCAATCTCACGAACTGCCAGTCGAAGATCGACGAGTTCCTGGCGCAACAAGCTCGCGTGACGACATCACGGGCACCATGCCCGGYCRCTGATGCGTCCGCCGAAGAGCTGACCGAAAGCACCAGTCCCGCGCCGGCGAACGACAACGGAAACACGGTCGCTGATGCGTCCGCCGAAGAGCGGAATGAAAGCACCGGTCCCGCGCCGGCACACGACAAAGGAAACACCAGAGGCGAAGACGTGGTACCGGAGGATGACTGGTTTTCGATGGACGGAGAACCAGTGCCAAGTCCTGCGCCGGCCGACGGCGACGTCGCACTCGAAGATGAAACCAGCACGTTGCGAGCAGGATCAAGCGCAAACGAAGAATCCTCGTCCCGCTCAACCCAACGCTCACGCTCGAGGGGAACAAGAAACTCAGAGAAGAAGAGCGATGGGTTTCTTGACTCCGACGTCAGCGATGGTGAAGACGAATTCGAAGACATCGCTTGCGACGAAGTCTATCAAACACGGCATCATGTCAAGGCAACCTCTGTCCTGTGGCACTGACCATCTTGAGACAGCACAGCCTCTGTGCATCCATCTGACCATGTTAACCTAACCACCAGGCCGTTCTTGGCGTCATAAGACCATATTACCCTTACCACCTTATCTCAGCCCTATTCGCTTGCCACGCCGGTTTTGGCATCCATGTGCTTCGACGACACTTCTCATGGATGTTGTTGGTATCGATGTGGCAATTTGAACCTATTCGCATCGATTGCTCACTTGCAAGTATCCTCCAACCCGGACACGCATCAATGGGCTGACTTAGGCTGCACGTACCCATCTGCCTCTTCGGCTGCCTGCGCACCCATCCGGTGCGGTGCATAGAGCCACATTTCGGAACCGATGCCAGCGCAGACGAACGAGTTCCAGTACGATCTTATCAGCAACCACGGTCTCTACACATGGGATGCGGTCAAGCGCGCCACCATGGCCAAGGAAGAGACGATGCAGTGGTGCATAGAAGCTGGGCTCTTCGCGCGTGAGATGCTGTGCCCATCATGTGGTGAGCCGATGGTGCTGTACCTGGGCTCCGAGCGCTGGCGATACAACCGATCGGTGTGTACGAAGGTACGTAGCAAGAGCGGTGGTTATGTACGATCACTAATGGTGTGTGTTTACAGATCGGAAGTGATGGTCACGTCGTCAAAATTGACGAGACAAAGTCCAAGTACAATCGAGGCACCCGACACAAGGATTGCTGGTTGTTTGGCGGTGTCGACCGGTCTACGAACAAGTGGTTCGGGGTCATTGTGGGCGAGAAAAGGACTCAAGCGGTTTTGTTTCCTTTGATCCGAACGCACATCAAGCCAGGGTAAGCCTCGGTGCTCGTTGCTTTGATTGCTATACCCGCTGACTTGCCTGTGTCGTTGCTGCGTTTAGCATCCTGATTATGAGCGACATGTACGTGGCGTACGTGCCAGCGGATGGCAAGCGGAATTTGTCCAATGCCAGGTTCATGAGAGGGTACCGCTACGGTCATCGCTGGGTAAACCACTCCCAGAGCTTTGTCGACCCATCGACCAGAGCGCACACACAGCGCATCGAAGGTGCATGGGAAGTCTGCCTCAAGGGCAAAATCAATGCAAGTATATGTGTGCTTGCGTTGTTATCATGTTGACTGACTGTTGTTACTGACAGGCGCGTCGCGGGATGCTCAAGACTCAAGTGGAGAAAATGCTCCAATAAAGCCTATGGCGGTGCTGGTATTTCCCAGACAACAGGCCCGCTTCGCCGGATGAAGTGTTCATGGGTCTGTGCCTCGACATTCGCCGCCATGACTGGGTCTAAGTAGAAAGTGTGCATATTTATCCCTTTAATACCATGTATCATTGCCGGCAATTGACCATGATAACTCAGGTTTTGTTGTTTTTGACCTTTCGTACTCGTGCAACATCAGCGCAACATCAGCTTCATTCCGTCACGCAACATCAGCGCAACGTCAGGGCCAACACCGGTCGCTCTACCTCCAGATAGGTTCAGGTACTTCAAAGAAAAAACACGGTAGATAGCAACAAATAGCATGTCCGTTTCAATCACTGTACGCATGAGCGCCGGAGCCCATCGGTGCGCTCGGCAATCAGGAAGCGGCGAAGCCATGGATCGATGTCACACTTATTCACACAGCTCGCTCGAGATCTGGAGATCCTGGGCTCGATGCAGCTAGCTATCTGGGTCGCGATTCTCGTTGTACATGTCCTGGTTGGTATCATCTCGCTCTTGTTTGGAATGATGTATCTCACGTTATTGCTCAAGTCCCAATGGGCGAAGGACATGCTCGCTTTCTTGGGGCTCCCGTTCACGCCGCCGGTGGTATTCGCGGCGGCGGTCCTGTCGATGGTATGCGGAATCGCACACACCATTCAAGCAGCCAGAGCGATGTGCGCAAATCGAACTGGTGACAATTTGCGCGTTCGTCCAACGGATCACGATCCAGCGACACCGGTGTTGGCTTTTCTCGGCGGCAATCGTGGGATTTCTTGCTTTCACAAAATTCAGACAGCGAGTCTGCAGATTGTGGCATCGATCAGCATTCGAGAACAGCACTTTGACACGTTCTTTCTAGCCCGCGAAGTGGCTACTATCGTGCTGCAGTCGTATCTATGCTATCGACTCAGCACTTCCATTGTGAATAGCTCAACTCGCGATGCGTCGACCGCTCTTCTGGTGATCAACTGCGTGTCCACACCAGTGATTCACATAATTGGTCGCCGCTGGAATGTAATTTCCAGGCGGTTGCTGTGCTTGGTCGTCGATGCCATGATCGACCTGACAAGTAGTCTGATTATGCCGGTGGCCATAGCGTTGCCATACTTCCACGCGTTTGTACAGACCTCCCCAACGGGCAACAACGGCGGAAATGGCCACGATGCGATTTTTGTGGCGACAGCACGTGACGAGTTGAGCATTGCGATCGTCAACTCTGTGGTGACCTGTGCGATGGTGTACATCCCTGCTTTCACGTTGCTATTTGGCTTGTCCGACATCAAGGCATTACTTATGAACGAGCTGGCGCGCTCCAAACCCATGCAGGGTATCACTGCAACGGCGGTTAGCCTGCGATCCGCTAGAACTCACCGAGCTCCGCACGCAATGGTGATGGTATATGGTCTGATCATCGCCTTAGTTGCGACCGTGGCAAGCAAGTCAGACCAGCCAGAAGCACTCTCCCAGTGTCAAGTAGGACTGCATCCATGGTTATCGCGGCGTGTTGCGTGTGGCATAGTCGTAATCGATTGCATCCGAGAGAACATTATCGGCGCTACGAACGAAATTCGAATGCGCTTGGAGGAATACGACCTTGACACGATCCAAGTGGTGACGTTGGCACACTGCGCTTGTCTGGAAATGCCAACGACGCTGCAAAAGTTACGCAAGCTACTGATCTTAGAGGTGTACAACAGCACGCTGAAATCTTGGAAAGAAGAGGCTGGGATTGGTGCGACGTGGCATCCGCAAGTGATGACAGTCCTCATGCTCGATATTAACCTGGCCCCGCTGAACGACACGATTCCTGCTGGTCTACTGGGCAGCAGCATCCCAGAGTCACTGACCGCTCTAGTGTTTGCAAATACGTATCTTCGTGAGATTCCGAACGCCTTTCATCTCAAATGGAAACATCGACTCCTCAACATCCAGTTCAACGACTGTGGACTCACTTCACCTCCACACGGATTCAGTCAACTCGATATCTCCGTCAAGATGTCGCTTTCAGGAAACAGTCTAACATCAATGCCGGGAGATTGTTTCCAGCGCAAACTATTCCAGCGCCTCAACTTGGACAATAATCCGATTCAGCTACCAGATGTAGGCAATGCCACAGCATTGACATTGCTGTCGGTACAAGACACTCGGATCCAGATGATACCACCATGGGTGTTGGCAGCGTCACCGGCGTGGATTGTGGGAGCGCACTCACCTGTCTGCAACAATCAGCCGTCGTCAAGACTGGTGGGCAAGACGAACGTAACATGCGAAGAGATGGACGCGGCGCTGTTCAATTTTGATGTAGCAGATTGGAGACAGTGCCGTGGGCTGAGCTAATGGCGTCAGATAGTAATGAGCAGCACGTCACATGCGAAGAGATGGACGCGGCGCTGTGCAATTTTAAGGAAAGCAGCGCGGGGGTGTCTAAGCTGATTGTTTTGTGATCGGTCAGTAAGATACGCAGCAAACGCTCCCCAGATTGATTCCAACGACTGTAGGTTTTAATCTCAGCGATGCGCGATGTGTTGATCGGTGTTGGCTCTCCAAAACAAGCCACGGCTCTGCCTCAACGGACAAGACTCGCTGCGCTCAGGACCCACCTTCGTTTCTGACTTTGCTCTTTGCGGCGGGATCTAAAAATTGCTCTCAGGAACAACTCTCTTCCGGTTGTTTGCATGCACACCGCAGAAGTCGAGTCAGTGTCGCATTGGAAGAGGGGCTCACTTCGGATGATGCAGGACGTTGTTGCCGACAAGAAGCGATATGCCACGCACCAAAGCTTTATCCTCACAACCGAGCTGGTGATCGTCCAGTCAAGGCACGCACAGAGTGCATTGTGGATCTCCATCGTCATCGTGCACATCGTGGTTGGCTGCGCCTCCTTGCTCTCTGGGATGATGTACTTCACGCTGGTGTTGAAAGCAGAGTGGGCAAAAGACGTTCTCGCGGTGGCAGGGCTCTCGTTCAACGTTCGTATTGCCTTGGTGGCAGCGATTTTGTCCGGTGCCTGCGGAATAGCCCACACGATCCAAGCTGTCAGAGCCGCACGCGCGAAGTGTGACGGAACCAGTCGAAAAATCTCTCCCAGTGATGAAGGATCAGGTGTGAGACCGTTGTGTTGTTGAAGATTTGTGGATCCATACTGAATATCGAGCAGTATTTTCGCTGGTGACTGGCATTATCGGTATCCGAGGAAGCCACTTTGACACGTTCTTCCTCATCCGCGAGTTACTCACGATAACGCTGCAGTCATTCCAGTGTTACCGCCTCAGCTATTCTATCGTGAATGACGTCGTGCACAACTGCGCTATGACTCTGCTTGCCATCAATTGCTTGTCCACGCCAGCGGTACATTTTCTGGGGCGAAAATGGCACTTTTTGTCCACGCGGCTGTTGTGTTTGGTGGTCAATGCTGCAATTGATCTCACCAGCGGTCTGGTCATGCCAGTAGCCATTGCTCTGCCATACTACGTGGTGTTCCAGAGCAGCTCCCCCACTGTGCACAACAGCAAAGCGCACGACCCGGCTTACATTGCGATTGGACGAGGTGAGCTCAACATGGTTGTTGCCAACTCGGTCGCGACGTGTGCAATGATGTACGTGCCTACAATCATGCTGCTATCGGTTTGTCCGACCTTAAGACGCCGTATGTAAATGCAGTAGCGCTTTCAAGATCACCGGCACAAAAGACAGCCTCAGGAAGAACCATTAACCTTGTCCGATCTCCCTCAACGGCAGTCCAACGAGTGGGTCACACTGCTTTGATGTTGTATGGAATGGTGATTGTCCTCATTACCATCGCTGCTGGTGCTACGGGCCAACATGCGAAGCACTCCTTGTGCCAACTTCGACTTTATCCATGGTCAACGCGACGTGTCGCTTGTGGTATCGCTGTGATCGATTGCGTGCAGCAGGGAATCAACGGCTCGGCCGACGAAGTACGAATGCGCTTAAAAGAATACGATCTCGATACGATGCAAGTGCTGACACTATCGCACTGTGCTCGTCTGGAATTGCCTTCGACACTGCAGCAGATGCGCATGCTGTTGATTTTCAAGATCTACAGCAGCACGCTGGTGGAATGGAATCAGGAAGCGGAGATTCGTGCGTCCTCACACCCGGAGCTGATGGCTGTTCACATTATCGACGTCAATCTGTCTCTGCTTGACAATTCAATTCCCATGGGAATCCTAGGTGATGACATTCCAGCTTCAGTGTCGCGTCTCGTCATTGCAAACACGTATCTACGAGAGATTCCGGCTGATTTCCACCTGAAGTGGAAACATCGCATCGATTACCTCCAATTTAATGACTGTGGCCTTACGTCACTGCCCGATGGGTTAACCCAGCTCCAAGTCACGTTCAAGCTGTCAATTTCTGGAAACAACCTTACGAGTATGCCACCTCTGTTCTTCACTCGGAAAATTCCGCATCTGCTAAACTTGAACAACAATCCCATCCAGTTGCCAGATGCAGGGGACGCAACAGGTTTGACGATTTTGTCGGTGCAAGACACGCGAATTGAGGTGATTCCGACGTGGGTAATGGCGGCTTCACCTTCATGGATCGTTGGAGCACACTCACCATTTTGCGAAGACCAACCGGCGTCAAAACGCGTGGGAAGAACGAATGTGACATGTGAGGAGATGGATGCGACGCTGTTCAATTATGATGTTACCGACTGGATACTGTGTCGTGGACTGCGTTAATTGCGCCACCGCACCGACACAAACTCAGGAACCACTCCATCAGGTCAATTCATTCGCTACCGTTGTAATTGAGCTTTCAGGCAATTTTTAGATTGACGTTGTATCGTCTGCAAACTTTTTATCGCAGCTGTCGTTTGTAGCATGCCCTTTTTGGATCAACACAGTATCCCAGTGGTCATTGTCAGCCAGATCAGACTCAAAGCTTCGGCTGGAAACGGCATAGCGCGCCTTAGCTACCACACATTCATCCCGGACTTAGCACACAGACATCGACACTGTTTCAAAGGAAGGGAAAATCTCGGAGCGTGGAAGCCGGCGGGAGGGATCGAAAAGTGAACGGTCCCCACCGACCGGGAGTTCGAGGCTCTGCCACGTCAGTGGCCGCGCGTCCCTACGTGTCTGGCAACGTCGACGAAGCGCGGCGCCGTTTCCAGTTGGACTCACTGCGGCCGATGACACGACCATTTGCATCTTCGTCAGCGTAGAAGCTCTCAACGAATTCATCTGACAGCCATCTGTCATTGCCACAGCTGGTCATAATGGCGGCGAAAGCGCGAAACATGCAGCGTCCATCGGCTGAAGCACCAATGCCATCTTCCCCTTCCGACGCGAAGGGGGACGTTGGCATTGGTGCTTCGACCGACGGCCGCTGCGTGTTAAGAACCGTTCGTAATCGCTGTCTTTCCAGCGATCAACACGCGCCAGGTCTTTCGCAAAGCCATCCTCAAGCAACGGTTGAGCTGACTTCCACGTGATGTCGCCATCACGCCACTCCACAGGGTACTCAAGCCGTCCCTTGCGGCAGGTCCAGCGTCGGTTGTTGATGCCCAGACGGCGAACGCTAGCTGTTCGGGGTGGAGTGGGGATGATGTGATGATAATCTGCTGTTCGCGGAGCGATCTGGCGGATCACGGTTGGCGGCATCATCAGCCGTTACATCTGGCAGCAGTTGCGACGAAACGTTGGGCGCTCTGGGTGGTTCGGCAACGGATGCAAGCGGCGGTTGCTAACGGCCGCTGAGTCAGCAACGACGACGTGAATCGGTGCGTCGTTGGTGGTAAAGGTTTGACAGTATCGCATAGGGTCGTCGCTTGCGGCCGTCGTCGCGCGTCACCCGTGCCGCGCAGAGCTGGCACGGTCGTGAGCTGGCGGCATAACGCGTTTTCAAGGACGCGTAAGGTAATCGACACCGTTCGCGTTACACGCAATTGTCGACGTGCGACGTCGTGAACGCAATCGCAATGCGCGACCAAGTCATGCAGAGATCACCGCGTGTCGATGCTGTCTTCGGGTCCACTACGCGCGGGCAGGTGTCTTCGCATCACTTGGGGATGCGATTGCTGTCAACGTAGGTCTCGACCTCAGATGCGGTTGTCGTGTCTCGCCGTCGCATTGAGTTGCTGCCGCGGCGTACTACCACCCCGAGCGTCATTGCATCTGGCTGTCGATGTTGTACGTGGTTGTCAGGTCGTATGGCCATCGCGCTCCGCCAACGCATGGGTGCCGTCGTGAGATGTCATACGCGCGCTGTTAGCCTCGCAAGCGGCCATGGCCAACGTGTGTCGTCACCACCGAGGTAAATCAACGCCGGGTGCCGTCAGATGCGATCGTCAGCTAGTCGTGTGGGCGTCATCGCATGGTCGCATTGTGACGAAGCGGGTCTTCAAGTCGCGCTTCTTCGCGTCACAAGGTTCGCGGCTGCCTGAGGGGGGGTGCCTCGTTCTGCTTGCTTCTTCTCTTGACTTCACACGGTGTACCCAGACCGCGAAGGGAGTTCGGTCTTCACCATCCACGCGTGGGTCTTGTCGTGGAAGCACTCGCTGCTGTTGCTGCTTGGTGAACGCGTTCGATGGACTTGTCTTCAGCGACGCGCTCGATTGGGGCCTTCTACCGCGGATACTTCGACGAGGCAGAAGCAGGTTAGTTTGTAGGAGATCTAGTTAACTGCCTTGGCAATACGCGTTCTCGTTCTTCGTATACTTTAACGTGCCCTCAGCTTAGGCACGGGGGGTTAGTGAGAGTGTCTTCCGCTTCCTGCCGCGCTCACCTGCTTTGCCTCGCCTCCTGCAGTAAGCTCAGGACACTTGTGGGAGGCGAGGGACTTGAGTGGTTGCTGGAAAGTTTGGCTCTGATTGTTCTGTTTACTCTGGACCTCCAACCTCTGATACTTGATACCCTGCCCTACCTGACCTATCCCGGATGGGAGGTATTGATGAAGTAGATATACCGGGGTCATACCGGAATATATCTACCGACCACCAGGAATATAATACCTATTTATCTACTCCTGTGGCCGCCCATCGTCCGGGTTTTCGAGGAAAGTTCCAACGCCACTTCGCCACAACCGCCCCTGTCCTGGGGGTACTTCCGCCTGCAGGGAGGTCTCGCAGGACACCTCGGCCGTCGAAGGCGACGGATATCTCGCGTTTTTCCGGCATTCTTGCCCGCGTCGACAGTTCTTGGACTCGAAGGCGGTCCCTCGCGCACCTCCCCCGTTTGTTGACACGCGCGTTCGGGATCCAGCACTCATGCCAGCGCGTAATCGCGGCCAACGTCGAAGCTCTCGCGCATCCGACACGTCTCGGGCAATATCTGATGTGGACCGGGCTACCGATGAACGCTAAGCCAGCGCTGCTGCTTCCACCGGCGCTTCCGCCCGCGAGAATAACGACGAGGAAACCCCACGCGCGACGGGTGATGGGGAGACCAAGCACGCGGAACTAGATCGGTCAGGCGGCCGCGAAGAGGCCTCGAGCGCACGCGCTTCTCCACCGGTGATCGACCTGTCCTCCGATTCTGATGAGGGTTCGCCCGCCCGTCATGCTGCCCCGCGCCTCCACCTGCTCCCGCGCCTGCCACCACTGTCGACACCGGAACCAACCCGATGCTGTCTCCCGCGAGCCGCCGTGCCTTCCTTGACGCGATTCGTCGGTTGTGCGCCGATGCTAAGACTGTGTATCGTGATGGTGTCTTGGTCCACGCTGTCCTGCAGAGAGTTTGCCCGTCTCATCTCGAGCATGGCGCGTCCGGTTCGCTGTTCCGTGGTGGGTGCTGCTTGTGTGTGGGCCACGAGCTCCTAGAGACCGCGCGGGGCGAAGCTGACAGACGCCAGAAGGCCACCGCGTTGCAGCTCGCAAAGACTCAACAAGTTCTTCGAGAAGCTCGTGAAGAGGCTGGCGCGGTTCAGTAGAGCCCTCCACGTACAGACTAGCGAAGCACTCCCTCCAGCGCAGGTGTACATCACAATGGGACAGCCAAGAAAAATGCCAGACTTAGCCAAGCGCAGGCATCCGAAGGTCAAACGGTGGACGCTTTGTCCGACTTGCAGTGCTCGACTATTCCATGTCACCGTGACATGGAATAGTGAGAGTACGAAAAAGAGTCTGAATCGAGACGAGCAGCGCCTCGAATTCTCACTTCTGTGGAGCAACCAGAACGGCGTGTGAATCAGACACCGTTACATTATCGCTGGATGACGACACGGTGAAAGTGGATGCTATGGAGGGCAACGACGACGACGAGCACGATGGCTCCACTTCTATTGAGATGTTCGAGCAAATCGACAAGGAATGCGCCGAAGAGGTCATTGACGGTATGTCATGCGAATCTAGCAAGTGAGCCGTGGATGTAGAGAGCCGTAGATATGATGACAGTGTTGCCCACGACGCGATTCCAGTATCGGTTCGACGGCAGACTTTGCCCGGAAGGAGACCATTGTGGGCCTTCGCGCTATGAAGTTCAAACTCTGGGATCCGTTTGGTGAACTTTGGTTCCTGCCTCCCATCGTCGAGGAATGCCAGAAAATGTGACTTCATGCATCCGTAATCAATCGCGTAATGGATGGCGTTCACCTTCGTTTTGTTGATCGCACTGTTGGTAGCAGCACTAGTGTTGGGTCGCACCGACTCAGCAGCATGCATTTGCCGTCCCGCAGGTCGCGACTGTTGTTCCTCAGTATTGGAGAGTAGCACCACGACTGGCAATAGCCCCACTGCCCTGGTATGGGGCTGGGGCTATTGCCAGTCGTGGTGCTACTCACGTTTTGGGCCATTGCCCTCCGTGGGCTGGCAATAGGTTTATCATCCAACATTGATGTCACACGGCTGCCACAGCGTGGACTACGCAACTTTGGGTCCGCATCAAGGCGGCAGCTCTACCCCGATGGAACACTTCCACCAACTCCGCGTACAGCGGAATCCACAACTACACGGGTCCATCCGTTCCACATTGTGTGGATGTGCGCAGATGCGCAATTCTTCTGGCAGCTGCCCTATCATCACTGGAAGGACGCACATCTTTCCGTCGTCAACAGCCATTGCGCGTCACGTTTGTCGTGCTGGATGAAGCCGATCGCATCGAGGCTGTCGAGAAGTTCCACGCGGTTGATGTTCCTCTTCTCATCGCTACGGACGTGGTTGCTCGTGGCTTGGACATTCGCAGTGTTGTGCGTCATCCACTACTCGTTGCCATTGACGATCTAGAGGTACGTGCACCGTATCGGCCGTACGGACCGTGTTGGCATGAAGGGCACCGCTCACACGTTCTTCATGGCCAACGACAAGCCACGTGCCGGTGAGCTCGTCAATGCGCTGCGTGGCTCAGTGGCCGTATATAGTGCCAAGCTCGAAATGTATTTTGTGACATAGATCGTCCTCTGGCTTTATCATATCTGAACCTACGGCTACGATATCCAAATACATCGCCTTGCCTTTTCGGCCCTCGTCGTCACCACTATTGGAGCTAGCGTTTCTGGCCTTGGTGACGACGATGGGTGCCGCCATCGCCGCCGCTACCGGTTTCGATGGTTCAGGGCCAGTGGTGAGAATGGCTGCGAGTGGAGCTTCAAGTGTGCGTGAGCAAAACTTGCGCAGCTCTATCTTCAATCCACGAAAACATCACACCAAGTTAAGGACCGACAACACGCACATAATGACCACCAAACGAAGATCTTCCTCCTGCGCCTTCTGCTGGTTCTGCCGCGACATCTCCGTTGCTTTTGCTCAATGCGTTACAATCTTCACAGACACACCAACGCATTAATTAGAATTCTCGCTCGCCATTGCACTCATGCCGCGTTCTCACGTGTCTGACGTATTGAAGAAGCCTCTTCCTTCGTATGCAGCACCGCCGCGATTACGTCCGCGCGCGAAATCTTCCATGAGCTGACGCTGACGCTGGATTGCGCATGATAATGCAGTGGCCAAGTGTGCTCAGTGCTGATGATGGCGAACGCGTGTGCACGCGTAACCTTAAGTGCGTTTAGAAATTCAAATAGGTAACGAAAACATGTATGATGACTTAGCTTCAATCGTCTCAGCCTCGACATACATTGCTTCGAAAGCTGTTATTTCTTTGACCCGCGAAGTATCCCACTTCACGAGCCCCGCAAGCTCCCCGCCGGGCATTCTGCGGTGGTCGAGAATCCGCTCGACTTCCCACAGCATTTCAGAGGTGTAAGCCTCTGCTGGGGAGATGCTCGGAACGAGCTTGTCGAACTCGGGCGCAGAAGTTGTTGGCCCCACAATTTCCTTGAGAGTAGACCATACGCATTTTTATAGTGATGTTTCGGAGCGCACCACCAAACATCTCCTCCTCACATCTATACATCCCTCTACGTACAATCCGTTTGGTTAGCTTCATACTGCATCCACACATCAAACAGGCCTCACTGCCCGCGTTCTTGCCGCGGATCATGAGAAACAGCGCCTTGATCTGTCTACTGGCTCGTTGGCGACAAATAGGAACGCGACGCCGCGGAAAATATGCGTGCATAATTGCGCGCAGCAGGTTGACAGTAAGCGTGTACATGCTTGTTCAAAATGACTGTGCACAACGCGCGGTCGGCGAATGGTGGGTCAAAACGAGTGGTGGTGTGCATCTCATAACGGATGGTGTTGGCGGTTTGTTGATGAGGCGTCTGACGTATTGTCGACACCACGACATATGTCACAAGCGAATTTTTTCATGGCGTAGATGAAATACACATAGATTTGATTTTGGAGCGAATGCATCTGACTGTTGCGATGTAAATTACCGTGCAATTAGTAATCTAATCATTGTGATTAGACGAGGTCATTTGGTTTAACGCGGGACATAAATTAAAGAAGGGACTGCTGATGTTGTCGACCCAAGGCGGGCAGTGCCTCAAAAGTTATCCCAAGGGAAGCGAGCAGAAGTTGCGCCTCTTAACCCAGATATGGGTCGGTGCTGCGGTTGGCCGCGTCGCTTTGGGCATCTGAACGTCATGTTTGCATGTGGTAAGCAACTGTTGATTCTATGCGATTGATATCTATGTAAACGGACCATGGCCTTGATCAACGTGTTGTGTATGGAGTGCCTTTTAGCTTAACTGATCAATACAGTGTACTCTTCGGTTCAAAAAGCGTCTGTCATTGTCTTCAGTCTTCGCAGATTGACAACCCAACCAACTTTGCATAGCGGATAGCGATGGCAAGTTCCACAACGGTCAGATCCTCCTTGAGTAAAGTCCATAGTCCACTCGGACGTACCTGACACATTTCTCCAAGAGACAATAGTGCCCGCGACGTTGTCAAAGCGTGGCTTACCGTCCGTATCAGCCGTGCGCGCTTTGAGCACAGTCCATCGGAAGACACGTGCTGGCGCCGCAAAGAAGCCCAAGTTGGATTCAAGTGCGCGGGGGGTCTTACGCAGTCGTCCCGATGGTTTGCTAGCTGAAATCAAACGAAGAAGACGCAAAAATTCGAAGTTGTCAACCAATGTCATTGTTCCCAGCACGTGACAGCAGATCCAGCCGGTGGTGAAGAATTCACGGCAGTCACATCGATACTTGCCTGTGAGGAGCTCAATCTACACTAGCAATACCAGCACGAGGTTTGACGCATAAATGGACGTGTGTTGGAGACTAGTATGAAATAACTCAACTTTTCTAAATTCCACGCAGGGTCACTGCACGGTGCAACCGATCGATCGCGAAGCACTTGCACCTGATGCAGTGCCAGGTAGTTGATAAGGATGTTGCCCGTATCATCACTTGGAAATTGATTTCCTTTGAGCGACAACAAATACATTTTCGTTCGCCTAGCGATGACGCTTTGCCCATTTCGGTCATCAACTAGATTTCCAGCTTTTGTTGAAGATGACGGCTTTGACCCTTCCTCCCTCCGCGCGCAGCCGTTTTCGATGATTTTTGACTTTCCGCAACGCTCCACGCTCCATTAGCATCGCTGGCGGAAGTGGGCCTTCACAATATCGACGCCACGATGCTTATGTGACGTCGCTAGCGTATGCGATTATGTTCGGCATCGACACATAGCTGTCGATGCGCGCATCTGAAGGCTTGCCGCCGTCTTCATCGCGCGATTGAGAGACGCAAGCGGATTTTGAGTAGGCACAACACCTGGCAACGTGCTGGAGCACTGGAACCAGGACTTCCACTTCACATCCAAGGAAACATCTACAAACCATGACGCAAACTGACGAGCCGCTGGAATATCCTACTGACCGCCGCCAGTGCCAGGACATCAAGCTGGGCAGCACTGCGTACATCATACTACCTCTATCCGAGTCAAAAATGTGCAGTTTGGATTTTTGTGGACCACAAAAATTAGGTGAAATATTTTCATTGGCAATACATATTACCTCTAAATCGTTTGATGCCGAGACAATTCCATCGTGAAATTGGAKCATGGGACGACCAACTGGGAGGCAAGACCTGTCCACCGATGAGCGGATGCAGCTCGTGGGTTTCCTCCGTGGTCACCTCAAGCCCAACGCAGCACTGGCTCATGGCTCTATGGCGCTCGCTGCGAAAACGTTTGGTTGCCATCGCAATACTGCGCGCGAAATCTGGAGACGGCACCAAGATGGCACCGTTGTGCAACGCGGTGGGTCCAAGCCGCGTTATGATGCTGCCACGCTGAAGGCCGCTGTTGCCAGCGTTGATGTTCTGGAGCGCCAGACCGTCCGTGCGGCCGCCGCCATGCAAGACTACATCAAGCCCGATGGATGCCTGCGTCGACGCACAGCGAACGTCAAGCCCACGTTCACCGACGCGCAACGCCAGGACCGCGTTCGGTTCGCGCTGGCGCATGTGCAGCGCCCATTGGGTCTCCGACGCCGCTACTTCGTCGACATGTACGACACGGTGCATGTGGTTCTACATCCACCAGGTATCGTCCAAGTTCATTCTCACGGAGGACGAAGATATCCCGCACATCACGTGCCCGAACAAGCGGTTCATCACCAAGCTGCTGTCGCCAGGCCACGCTACGACTACATTTGTTCACGGGATGCCAGGAATTGGCTCTTAATTTCCACGAAATGTCCTCGGAATTGCTGTAATTTGCACTGCGCTTCTGCGACGCGACAGCGCGTTTAACGACGCACACAATGAGCCCTGCGGCGGCGGCAGGAACGCTCTGGATCACGTGCTGTGCCCTGCTGTTCAAAGTGCACATTCTTGACTCGGACAGAGTAGTACAGATCCCAGATGTGTGGCCAAATGAGATCAT
The DNA here is from genome assembly GCA_002286825.1 of Lagenidium giganteum. Taxonomy (NCBI): domain Eukaryota; phylum Oomycota; class Peronosporomycetes; order Pythiales; family Pythiaceae; genus Lagenidium; species Lagenidium giganteum. Next base: position 1,010,728 of record NSDO01000001.1, read on the forward strand.
CAAAAAGCTCCCGGCACTCGAGCTTTTTCACGCACTTTGCGCGCGACGTTTGGCCAACACTGACGCGTCGTTGCATGAGGCCACGTCTTTACAAATGCATTGTGAATGGCTGCAAGGTGGTCTAGGGACGCATAGTCAACCCCTCCATGTTGATGCCGAAGAGTCGGCCCATTTGGTCCGCGACCGTTGAAAATAGATCTTGACAAAGAGAAACGCGGCTAGGAGCAGACGCTTCGAAACCATTCCACCCTCAAATGTCGATCCAACGACACCAAATACGGCAAGCACAAAACCACCACTGTGGAGCTTGTAGGTGCCATCCGCTGCAGCAACAATTGGTCCATTGTCACGTTGATTGGTCCTGACATACGCCACAGCATTCTTCGTGGTGATATGCAGAGACACCATCGTCCATGCTGCGACGAGACTCATACCTGACTTCTTCAAGGACAAGAGCCGAGACGCGGCACTGACATGGTGCTCGCGGTTCATGCGTCGCCGTCGGTGGACAGTGCTTCGCGTCACGCGCTCCGGCAGAAAGGTAAAAGAGGAACTAGAAGAGGAAAAACGTGTATTTGCTCAAATAGTTACTGAGTCATTGCAAACGTACTGTGCTGACGTGCCAACGGGTCTTGTTCCTCATTGAACGCTGTTCAATATGGATCAAACGGCAATTTTCCAAAGCATGGGTAGCAGGGTGACAATCGACTTCACCGGCAGCCAGCAAGTTCCTGCGATCACCGACGGCAGTGACAGCTACCGCTGCACATTAGCGATCACGGCGTCGGAGGATGGGCGCATCCTACCCCCTTACTTCGTCTTCAAGGGCAAGCCAGGTGGCTCAGTCGAAGCGGAAGTGACTGCGTTCACCCATCTGTCCATTTCTACGTTCTCCGTGCAAGAAAATGCCTGGTTTGACGAGCGTGTGATGCTTGAGTGGGTGGAGACCTGCTGGGCGCATGTAGTTACAGAGCCGTCAGTACTCATCATCGACTCGCTTAAGATACGCAAGCTACAAAGTGTGAGGCGTGCGCTTGCCGAGCTCGGCACCATCGTTGGATACGTACCTGCTGGCTGCACTGGTGTCGCTCAGCCGCTCGACGTTGGTGTCAGGGCACCGTTCAAGCAGAGGATGCGCACAGCCTACTCTGAGCGCATCCGTCAAGGTCTTCGAGCAGCAACTGCCAGTGAACGCCGTCGAGACATGTTTGAGCGGTCAATGGAAGCGCTGCGCGGCTTGTCGCCATCGACAATTCAATCGTCCTTCTCAAAGGCTGGGCCTTTCATCCCAATTGGCCCAAGCGCGTTGACAGAGAACGAAGTACAAAGCAACGGTGAAGGAGAAGGCCAATTTATTACAGTGTTTACAGTCTAAGCAATACAAAACATAAGACAACGTCCAGTGCAGGAGCAGTTAGCACACGGGCATTGGGAAGTGGATCGAAATGAATAAGCTTTGACCCACCTTTGCGTCGAACGGAGCATTAACCACAGCGCAAGGCATGTGGCGGCAACCCTCTTAGGACATTGTCCCCCCTCAATTGACCGTCAGGCCGTCAGTTCGACACTGACGCTTGGGCGGAGCGGCGCCACGTGGGCGCACGTCGCTGGTTGTTTGCGTGTCTGCAAGACGTCGGCGTCATCGTGCCAGCAATCCTGCCTGATGTGGCGCAATATCTGTCGCACCCACAATCTGGTTACAAAACAGTGCTCTTGGCACCCGTTTCGGTGCCAAATGTGGCCACCGACAAGTTTACAGCTGGATTTTTGCATGTGCAATGCATGTCCCTTGAATAGCAGCTGGTCGGCGGTGTTGTAGCAGTCTGGTTTTGATGGGGTTCATCCGCGTCATGCGTGCGACACCATTTGCCTGTCACCTGCTGACGTCACTGTCACCCACCATCATTTCGATAAACTTCGGGTTAACAAACCCTCTTTTGTAACATTACACTTCGTTAATTACCTTGATTTGTAAGTTGATGGTTCTTTCACACACGGGCGATCCGGATGTGCCGAAACGAGGTGGATTGTTGTGCAGTGGCCGGCTGACCGCCGCATCTATCCGTTCGTGCCGGTAGAAGGTCGTGCCGCGCCGTGGGGTTGTCGGGTTGATAGTGGCGATGGCTGTGTAGCACACTGCGCAGCCTGCCACGCCTGCCACCTCCTACAAGTCCCGAGCTTGCTGCCACCACCAATACGCCCATATGACACTCGTAGTAGCCAGCACGACGGAAATCCATCTCGTCGCGACAAGGTGTTCTGGTATCAGCGGCGTCCTCGCCGTCAAGGTCGTTGTATGTGGGTGCGAATTATTTATTTGATAGGACCACCGATTCACAACATGTTGCACTTGTTTATCACGCTGATTCACAGGCTGATTCACACAATCTGAGACCAGCAATTTATCTGTGATGCCACAATTCTGATTCTGAGAACAGCCAAACGAAACAAAGGATCACATGGCGAGCGAGACGCCAAGCGAGTTTCTCCTTCGCGAGAGCCTGCGCATGCGTCCAGCAAAGACTACAAGCACGTACAAAGGACCACAGAAGCGCTATCGAGAGTGGGCGACACAAACATTTGGTGATGATCGAGCAGTAACTGCATGTCGGCGATTTTTCCAGAAGCCGTTCAGTACAAGCAGCAGATGCGTGATGCCCTCATTATCGACATCAGCGCCACAGGATTCACAGAAGTGATGCTTTGGGGTCGCACTGTGCTGCTACAGGACGTTCCACTTCTTCGGTTCCCAACCGAATCTCCCATATTCCTATCAGCCATTCAGTTCACCAGAGTTTAAGCAGTGGGCGTCTACGGTAGCCGCTCATCACCGGGAGAATTACCGAGCCGTTGACCAATGAAGATCTGATTCTGAAGCTTGTTCCTGGACTTGTCGATCATCCGATTCACAAACAGACCTTCAACCTCTCAGTCGATTCACAGAGTTGTGAATCGGTGCTTTTTACTTGGGGATTTAAATAGATGACTGTTAAGGATCGCACAAAAAATACTGAACACATGGTTGGTCGAGATGAGTTGTTGGTTGGTTGGCTGCTGTCCGTGCTCGCACAGGGCTAGATCGTTGTTCTGACTGGTTGCCATTCTTACACGGGAAGTCATCACAACAGATCACTACCAAGCTGCCACGATGTACGCCGTTTTGAACTTGTATATTGAGCAATCTGACTCGGAAGACGAAGGTCAAGACTACGGCAAAGTTGACGTCATTGCCGCAGCGCGTATCGTACTTGGTCGTTATGAAACCAAGCGAGATGCGCGTGCAGCCCTGACCTCATTGAATAAGTGTATTCAAGCGCGCGTACTCGCACAGGACCTCCATTACGACGGTTTTGAAGTGCGCCAGCCACGTCCAACAGCGGGTTGGTGATGTTATTGACGAAATTGACAGCACAAGCCCTACAGGCTGATTTATCGTCGAGTTAGTGGTGCCCACACACTCGTCTTGAATGCCTGTCCGCACCATCCTCCGCGCGTCGTAGAAAAGTATATATATATATATATATATATATATATATATATATATCCTCTGTACTGTAACTGTACTGTACAGCGTGTTCATGAGAAGCAAAAATACACCGAATACTTTGCGTACTATTCTTTCCTGCTAACATTCTGTTGCGTTTAAGCAACATTCTCTTCAGGCGACATTCTTCAGTCACATGTCGCAGTTTTGGAGCAAATGCCTGACTTCGCTGATGTCCTCCGCGATTTCGTCGACGTATTTCACGAACACGCCGTGGCCGGCATCCTCGTACATGATGCACTCGACGTGCTCCGCGTCGCCCATGATGCGGTGAAGCGTGTGCATTTCTCGCGCTGGGATGATGATGTCCTTGTTGCCACCTAGCAGCAAGATCGGGAAGCCGTGGTCGCGAATCTCGCGCAGCCGCTCGTCCGACACATAATGCGATAGTGCGGCCGCTGTTTGGCCCAGCAGTCCAGCGAGTGATGGAAATGGTCGATAGCCGATACGGTGGACGAGGCAGTCGCGCATGACGTCGCGCATGGATTGCTCGTTGTCGTACTCCATCGTTGTCTCGAGGAATTCSTCTGGRYACRWSACGTRCATCAYGTTGTTGGC
>NSDO01000001.1:1015214-1038677 GCA_002286825.1 Lagenidium giganteum
CKKSYTKCCAGAGGTGCAGCAGGCTGTCAATACTGACGATCCACATTTCTTTGGAGTTAAGCAAGCCCATGATCATGATCACGCGGACTTCGTCCACCTCGGTCGTCGACTCGTTTTCGCAGTCCGGTTCTGCGGCATGCAATGAATGCTCGTGGATGGCATATTCGAGAGTGACCCCGGTTGACACRGCCGCTTATCCTTTTCCCTTTTTGTGTGTCAATCGCTGGGGCGTGTTGGTCACCTCAGATGCAGCGTCGTGCTTGAAGTCGGTCATGATCACGCTGTCGGGAAGCGCAAGTGAATTGGCCGGCACCGCGATGATCGCTCAAGCACCACGTCCGGACCGACGCACCGACAATCTCGCGAGAGAATATTCGAGGTGCAATGTTTCCTTCTAGGTAACCAAAGCATCCTTTCTCAATGCGTATCCTTCGGAAAGAACCGACGGCGTGTTCTGTGAATGGCAAATCGACGCCCACGGTGGGCCCCACCGCAGTGCGGTGCCCACAAACGCAGCTTGAATGGAAGATCCAGGGCGGCCGATCGGCATCATGACGACCCCTACGTCACGTTGGCTCATGTACTCTACGCGAGCCCACGTCGTTGTTTCCAGCCAGCTACATCAAAATTGAATATTGTCGCATCCATATGTGCGCAAGTGATGTTTGTCGTGCCCTCAAGTCTCGATGCTGGCTGATCTTTGCAGAATGGCGAGCGAGCTCCCACGATCCACGTTGGCGAATCCGCTAACACCCACGCTGGAATCGCAAGAACGAGCGTGTCCTGAAGTGTGAAGATCACCAGTCCAGAGATGTTGCCCATTGCAGGCAGTTGGATCGGGTTGTTGTTCAAGTCGAGGCGTTGAGGCATACCGCGGTCGAAGAAATCCGCCGGCATGGACGTGACGTTGTTTCCTGCGAGTGATAACTTGAAAGATATCTGAAGCTGACTGAACCCTGCTGGGAGCGATGTCAGACCACAGTTGTTGATTTGCAAGGTGGCCAGCCGATGCTTCCATTGGAGATGAAAATCGACTGGGATCTCACGAAGGTTCGAATTGACGACGACGAGTTTTGTCAATGACTCCGGTATGTTGCCTCCGCGAAGTCCAAGAGGAATCGTGCCATTCTGAGCGCTCAAATCAATGGCGACGAGAACGATACTGATGATGTCTGGATGGAATGATAAGCTGATTTCGGCTTGATGGTCCCAAGACACAATGCTGCTGTTGTACACCTCGAGCATGAGTAACCTGCGGAGTTGTCTCAAGGTTGACGGTATCTCCAAATGACGGCAGTTGGCGAACGTAACCACCTGGATCAAGTTCACGTCGTATTCCTCCAAGGATTGCTGCATTTCATTCGCCAAGCCAACGATGTCCTCGCGAACACAGTCGATCATGACGACACCACACGACAATCGTCGAGATTGCCATGGATACAGGCGGACCTGGCAGCGCGAGTGCGTTTCCTTTCCACCTGATGCGCGAGCTGCAGCGGTCACTATCGCAATGAGCAACCCAAACGCCACCAAGGCTGCGTGGAAACAACGCTGGACTCGTGATCTTGGTTGATGTGGAGGTAGAATTATCGAAGATACCTTCGCTGGCGATTTTGACGGTGCCATACTGACCAGAAACGTTTTGAGGTCAGCCATACAAAAGAGCAGCGTGAACGCAGGGATGTACAATGCCGCACACGTTGTCTTCGAGTTGACAAACGCGAAGCTCACTTCACCGTGCACCTTCGCGACGTGCACGGGGTCGAGAAAGTTGGTGATTGTGTCGACAGCCGTGCCCTGTGCGAAACTTGCGAGGTAGGACAGCTCAATGAGCAGCGGCATGATCAAGCTCGTCGTCAAATCAACCAGCGTGTCGACCATCAAGCACACCAATCGCACATTAAGTACATGCCAGTGGCGTCCCACCAGCTGAATGACAGGCGTGGAAATGCAATTGATGATCAACAGGATAATAACCGCCGTGCGGAAGGAGTCGTTCACTATCGCTGTGCTCAGGTGGTAACACTGGTACGACTGGATCGCGATGCTGAGCACTTCTCGAACAAGAAAGAAGATGTCGAAGTGCTGGCCTTGGATGCTGCACGAGACCATCGCCTGATTGAACGGCGTGAGGATGCGCTTGCGCAACGACGTCTGAGCACGCTGGTGAAGCATCTGCGTGTACGATGGCAGATCTCGATTCGTGGGCCGGACTTGTCTTGCTCTAACAATCGCACCGGTGTTCTTTCGGTTTGTGCTGCACGTTTGCAGCAAATGGGCGAGGCCGCAGATGAGAGATAACACCGCAGCCGCGACCGCTGTGCCTCGGTTAAACTGGAGACCGACCATTGCCAGCGCGTCTCTGGCCTGATCTGACCTTGACAGCAACTTGAAGTAAATAACGCCAAAGAGCAGAGATACACAGCCAACCACGACGTGAACAGCGACGATTGCCCCCCACAAGAAAAGCTGCACTCTCTGAGAGTGCATTATCGGAGACGGGAGCACAGCACTGGGAGTCACGCTGTGTTCCACGGCGGATACAGCGCGGACGGCCATGCTACGTGGCATTCCTCGAGTATGCATTTGTTCAAACAGCAGTTGCTATGGGCATGAGGTGCGGTGCTCGCACAAAATAGACGATGGCTGGATCGAGCATTAAAATACGTTGCTTGGGAGGCAATACGATACCTTGGAGATCAGGGCACATTCAGTCCACAGACCACTGTAATCACCAACATAGAATCCAATCAAGTCGTTTCCGAAAGCCATCTATCCTCAGCCTCGACAATCACGATGCTCAAGCCCGTCATGGCCAACGCGACCTAGAGTTCACACATTGTCAATGTTGATGATCACCTGCGAGTAGACTACGCTGCTCCTTCCTGCTTGCCACGTTGAACTGGAATAGGGTTGGGTCCATCTCTTCGCGTGCGATGCTCATCTTGCCTAATAGCCTTGATGGCTGATCATTGCACAACGGCGAGTGTGTCCCAACAATCGAAGATGACGAAGCTGCCAACATCCACTCCGGAATCGACGAGGTCGGAGTTTATTGCACTGACATCAAGGTCAACCCGGTGATGTTACCAACGGCCGGCAACTGGATCGGATTGGTGTTCAAGTTGAGCAGCTGCGCCACTTTGCGAGTGAAGTAATCCGGCGGCATGCTCGTGAGATTGTTTCCTGTGAGTGACAACTTCCAGGATACCTGGAGTTGACTGAATATTTTAGGGAGTGAGTTCAAACCACATGCAGATTTGAGACGGCGTTCTTCCACTTGAGCTGAAAGCCGATCGGAATTGCGTGCTGACGACAAGCGTACCGAGCGACTTGGGAAGGTTCTTTCCAAGCAGTCCAGCAGGTAGAGTATAATTCACTAGCGACAGATTGACAGTGATGAGAACAACACGGAGGAGTGGCTGTGCACGGCCTCGGCAATTTGTGCCTCTTGTTGGTGAGCGTACTGTTTGTTGTAGATCTCCAGAATCAGCAGCCGATGCAACTGCTGCAGCTTTGATGGAATCTGCAGACGAACGCAGTGCGCAACTGGGACCACTTGTGCCGTGATCAGGTCGTATTCGTCCAAGCGTAGCTGCAGTTCGCCGATGTTCGATGTTCGTCGGCCAAACGCCGGACCGTCGCGTAGTGGCCGCTGTGATGCTGGCATCATGCGGCTGTCACCGACCACGTGAAGTCGCTCCTTGATGGCTTGCACCAACCCCAACTCCAACGCCCTATATTCCGCATAATTATTCGTGACCTCGTCGCCGAAGTACGCGGCTCCAATCCACATACACAGCCCAGGACACAATAGGCACGGCAAAAGCTGGGTCGACGTCGCTGGTTGTCGTTGCGGTGTCCTGTCGTACTATAACCGCGCCGCCCCCCTTGCCCCGATTCCCGCGATCAAAGTTTGTAGGTTCCGGTACGAACGGATAGATGCGGCCCCATTTCGGTCGACTCCAATCCTCCAGGCCTCATCTTTCCGTCCAAACCAGCAATGATCAGAATTGTAGATATGCAAAATAAAATATCAAAAATGGGTAGCTTGTGAACCTATTTTTCAAAACTCAAAACTGCGCCCGAACAAACCAAGTCACCGACTGAGTGAATGCAGCGAGCGCCACGTGCCACTGACCTGTCCATCGTTGTGCTGCTCTCTTCGAGCATCAAGTGAAGTGAAACGCTATATGTTCAGCAAAACCTAGTTTTTCCCAGCGCACCGGTAATTGTTGCGCTGATGTTGTGGGGCCGAGCTTTCAGCAATTATGTGTTTGGGCTACATAATTGTAGATATGTGCGTTGGCGTCACCGGCTGGATCTTTATGTACAAACCATCCGTGGAGAGAACACGGCGTGACCGCAACAGCTCTCAGAGCATCGAGAGACTGTGTGTTCTTTCATACAGCTTGTCGACCACACAGCTTCAGGATACGAGCATGATGGCGGAATCCTGACGCACCCATCAATTGGGTGCTGAAAATGAAAGTCGGGGGTTCTTGCGCCCAGCTCATCCCACTGACCGATCGTGCTTTTCCAGCCAGCAGCCATGGCTCCAAGGCTCAAGATGCTAGGGCAACGCGTGGCATTGCTGCGGTTTCCAATGGAAAACCTCAAAACGATTCATGTTCGTAAGCCACTGTGTCCAATGAAGCCGGAAACTCTACCTTTAGCGGCGAAGGCAGATTCCTCCATCCCTCGATCAAGATGAACAGTTCAGTGTTGCTCTCATGAAGCATTGATAGCACTTGGGGTTACTCATGGGGCAGCGGCTGCAGCAGCAGCTCACGATAAATTGCTGTCCTGCAGTGTTCGGACGAGTGATTACCGTCGCCCATTTCGGTCATTCGGAGATACGTCAACATGATAATACGACAGCTCCACGAGTCGCCAATGCTGGAGGTCTACCAGTACGTCTGCATCATTGTCACCCGGAGACACGAAGCCGTAATCAGCAGCTCGTCCCATCCAGAGGTCGTCAGCATTGTTCTCGAAGTCATCAGCTTAAGCGCTCCGAATTACTCAATACCGCTTGAACTTGAAGGACACAGCACTTACCGAGTCGCTGAATACTCGTCGTTGTGTACTAGATCTCTTATCATGTTTCGGCATAGATCGTGAGCTTGCTGCCCAGTCTGCAACGTTAAGCCAGCGTCATGCCTTGAGGGCGCAACGAACATCACGTGTGCAGAGCTGGGTACGATGACATGCACTTCTGATGCGGCTGACAGGAACCAATGGTGTGAGCTCACTCGGAGCTTCGGCGCCCTCGCAGCCACGAGTTGCACAGCTCTACTGTGGTAAGTCGCGTACAGTAATACCAGTATGCCGTGGGTGTGGAATCCAACAACATGCGGTCGCCTGCTTTCTGTACGTACTTTGACTGCCGTTTTGGCTTCGCCAGTCCTCCGACTTTGGAGAAGAAATCACGCGCTGAGAAACGAGGTCCATGAAGCATGGTAGGCCACTAGTTTCGGGCTACTGCCAATTTATTTCACCTACTGTATCAGAACGCGTGAGCGATTTGTCGGTCAGGGTCCTGGGAACAATGCCTCGATCCTGAAGCATCCATTATGGGTGCCAACATCCTCGACTCCAACACAACCAGTTTTTCTTTTTCCAGCGAGCAGACATGACCAACTCCAAGCATCAAGATACCTCCGTGCTCGCGAACACGCCCCAGCGATTGACACACAAAAAGGGAAAAGGATAAGCGGCCGTGTCAACCGGGGTCACGCTCGAATATGCCATCCACGAGCATTCATTGCATGCCGCAGAACCGGACTGCGAAAACGAGTCGACGACCGAGGTGGACGAAGTCCGCGTGATCATGATCATGGGCTTGCTCAACTCCAAGGAAGTCTGGATCGCCAACATCGACAGCCTTCTACATCTGTGGAAGCAGGCCGGAAACAAAGCCAAGTTGAAAGTGCTGAGCGTTGACAACCGCGGGATTGGCGGCAGTGACGCCCCGTTGGGCCGATACTCAACGCAGACGTTGGCGCAAGATATCCTGCGCTGATGGACCACGTCCACTGGGACAAAGCCCACATTGTTGGCATCAGGTGAGTCTTTGATACAGTCATGGAAATGTATGCGAGGTGGCACGTGCTGAGTTCGTGACTATATGGTTCCTAGTATGGGCGGCATGATAGCTTTGGAGTTGGCGCATCTAGCTCCGCAGCGTGTTCAGTCGCTTTCCTTGCTCGTGACGTCGCGTGGGCGCTACATCCCTGATCCAAGCAGTATCATCGCACTCACGTTGACGTTCACAGCAATTGATCCTACAAGCATGCCAACAACATGATGCACGTCATGTGCCCAGAGGAATTCCTCGAGACAACGATGGAGTACGACAACGAGCAATCCATGCGCGACGTCATGCGCGACTGCCTCGTCCACCGTATCGGCTATCGACCATTTCCATCACTCGCTGGACTGCTGGGCCAAACAGCGGCCGCACTATCGCATTATGTGTCGGACGAGCGGCTGCGCGAGATTCGCGACCACGGCTTCCCGATCTTGCTGCTAGGTGGCAACAAGGACATCATCATCCCAGCGCGAGAAATGCACACGCTTCACCGCATCATGGGCGACGCGGAGCACGTCGAGTGCATCATGTACGAGGATGCCGGCCACGGCGTGTTCGTGAAATACGCCGACGAAGTCGCNGCCGCTTATCCTTTTCCCTTTTTGTGTGTCAATCGCTGGGGCGTGTTGGTCACCTCAGATGCAGCGTCGTGCTTGAAGTCGGTCATGATCACGCTGTCGGGAAGCGCAAGTGAATTGGCCGGCACCGCGATGATCGCTCAAGCACCACGTCCGGACCGACGCACCGACAATCTCGCGAGAGAATATTCGAGGTGCAATGTTTCCTTCTAGGTAACCAAAGCATCCTTTCTCAATGCGTATCCTTCGGAAAGAACCGACGGCGTGTTCTGTGAATGGCAAATCGACGCCCACGGTGGGCCCCACCGCAGTGCGGTGCCCACAAACGCAGCTTGAATGGAAGATCCAGGGCGGCCGATCGGCATCATGACGACCCCTACGTCACGTTGGCTCATGTACTCTACGCGAGCCCACGTCGTTGTTTCCAGCCAGCTACATCAAAATTGAATATTGTCGCATCCATATGTGCGCAAGTGATGTTTGTCGTGCCCTCAAGTCTCGATGCTGGCTGATCTTTGCAGAATGGCGAGCGAGCTCCCACGATCCACGTTGGCGAATCCGCTAACACCCACGCTGGAATCGCAAGAACGAGCGTGTCCTGAAGTGTGAAGATCACCAGTCCAGAGATGTTGCCCATTGCAGGCAGTTGGATCGGGTTGTTGTTCAAGTCGAGGCGTTGAGGCATACCGCGGTCGAAGAAATCCGCCGGCATGGACGTGACGTTGTTTCCTGCGAGTGATAACTTGAAAGATATCTGAAGCTGACTGAACCCTGCTGGGAGCGATGTCAGACCACAGTTGTTGATTTGCAAGGTGGCCAGCCGATGCTTCCATTGGAGATGAAAATCGACTGGGATCTCACGAAGGTTCGAATTGACGACGACGAGTTTTGTCAATGACTCCGGTATGTTGCCTCCGCGAAGTCCAAGAGGAATCGTGCCATTCTGAGCGCTCAAATCAATGGCGACGAGAACGATACTGATGATGTCTGGATGGAATGATAAGCTGATTTCGGCTTGATGGTCCCAAGACACAATGCTGCTGTTGTACACCTCGAGCATGAGTAACCTGCGGAGTTGTCTCAAGGTTGACGGTATCTCCAAATGACGGCAGTTGGCGAACGTAACCACCTGGATCAAGTTCACGTCGTATTCCTCCAAGGATTGCTGCATTTCATTCGCCAAGCCAACGATGTCCTCGCGAACACAGTCGATCATGACGACACCACACGACAATCGTCGAGATTGCCATGGATACAGGCGGACCTGGCAGCGCGAGTGCGTTTCCTTTCCACCTGATGCGCGAGCTGCAGCGGTCACTATCGCAATGAGCAACCCAAACGCCACCAAGGCTGCGTGGAAACAACGCTGGACTCGTGATCTTGGTTGATGTGGAGGTAGAATTATCGAAGATACCTTCGCTGGCGATTTTGACGGTGCCATACTGACCAGAAACGTTTTGAGGTCAGCCATACAAAAGAGCAGCGTGAACGCAGGGATGTACAATGCCGCACACGTTGTCTTCGAGTTGACAAACGCGAAGCTCACTTCACCGTGCACCTTCGCGACGTGCACGGGGTCGAGAAAGTTGGTGATTGTGTCGACAGCCGTGCCCTGTGCGAAACTTGCGAGGTAGGACAGCTCAATGAGCAGCGGCATGATCAAGCTCGTCGTCAAATCAACCAGCGTGTCGACCATCAAGCACACCAATCGCACATTAAGTACATGCCAGTGGCGTCCCACCAGCTGAATGACAGGCGTGGAAATGCAATTGATGATCAACAGGATAATAACCGCCGTGCGGAAGGAGTCGTTCACTATCGCTGTGCTCAGGTGGTAACACTGGTACGACTGGATCGCGATGCTGAGCACTTCTCGAACAAGAAAGAAGATGTCGAAGTGCTGGCCTTGGATGCTGCACGAGACCATCGCCTGATTGAACGGCGTGAGGATGCGCTTGCGCAACGACGTCTGAGCACGCTGGTGAAGCATCTGCGTGTACGATGGCAGATCTCGATTCGTGGGCCGGACTTGTCTTGCTCTAACAATCGCACCGGTGTTCTTTCGGTTTGTGCTGCACGTTTGCAGCAAATGGGCGAGGCCGCAGATGAGAGATAACACCGCAGCCGCGACCGCTGTGCCTCGGTTAAACTGGAGACCGACCATTGCCAGCGCGTCTCTGGCCTGATCTGACCTTGACAGCAACTTGAAGTAAATAACGCCAAAGAGCAGAGATACACAGCCAACCACGACGTGAACAGCGACGATTGCCCCCCACAAGAAAAGCTGCACTCTCTGAGAGTGCATTATCGGAGACGGGAGCACAGCACTGGGAGTCACGCTGTGTTCCACGGCGGATACAGCGCGGACGGCCATGCTACGTGGCATTCCTCGAGTATGCATTTGTTCAAACAGCAGTTGCTATGGGCATGAGGTGCGGTGCTCGCACAAAATAGACGATGGCTGGATCGAGCATTAAAATACGTTGCTTGGGAGGCAATACGATACCTTGGAGATCAGGGCACATTCAGTCCACAGACCACTGTAATCACCAACATAGAATCCAATCAAGTCGTTTCCGAAAGCCATCTATCCTCAGCCTCGACAATCACGATGCTCAAGCCCGTCATGGCCAACGCGACCTAGAGTTCACACATTGTCAATGTTGATGATCACCTGCGAGTAGACTACGCTGCTCCTTCCTGCTTGCCACGTTGAACTGGAATAGGGTTGGGTCCATCTCTTCGCGTGCGATGCTCATCTTGCCTAATAGCCTTGATGGCTGATCATTGCACAACGGCGAGTGTGTCCCAACAATCGAAGATGACGAAGCTGCCAACATCCACTCCGGAATCGACGAGGTCGGAGTTTATTGCACTGACATCAAGGTCAACCCGGTGATGTTACCAACGGCCGGCAACTGGATCGGATTGGTGTTCAAGTTGAGCAGCTGCGCCACTTTGCGAGTGAAGTAATCCGGCGGCATGCTCGTGAGATTGTTTCCTGTGAGTGACAACTTCCAGGATACCTGGAGTTGACTGAATATTTTAGGGAGTGAGTTCAAACCACATGCAGATTTGAGACGGCGTTCTTCCACTTGAGCTGAAAGCCGATCGGAATTGCGTGCTGACGACAAGCGTACCGAGCGACTTGGGAAGGTTCTTTCCAAGCAGTCCAGCAGGTAGAGTATAATTCACTAGCGACAGATTGACAGTGATGAGAACAACACGGAGGAGTGGCTGTGCACGGCCTCGGCAATTTGTGCCTCTTGTTGGTGAGCGTACTGTTTGTTGTAGATCTCCAGAATCAGCAGCCGATGCAACTGCTGCAGCTTTGATGGAATCTGCAGACGAACGCAGTGCGCAACTGGGACCACTTGTGCCGTGATCAGGTCGTATTCGTCCAAGCGTAGCTGCAGTTCGCCGATGTTCGATGTTCGTCGGCCAAACGCCGGACCGTCGCGTAGTGGCCGCTGTGATGCTGGCATCATGCGGCTGTCACCGACCACGTGAAGTCGCTCCTTGATGGCTTGCACCAACCCCAACTCCAACGCCCTATATTCCGCATAATTATTCGTGACCTCGTCGCCGAAGTACGCGGCTCCAATCCACATACACAGCCCAGGACACAATAGGCACGGCAAAAGCTGGGTCGACGTCGCTGGTTGTCGTTGCGGTGTCCTGTCGTACTATAACCGCGCCGCCCCCCTTGCCCCGATTCCCGCGATCAAAGTTTGTAGGTTCCGGTACGAACGGATAGATGCGGCCCCATTTCGGTCGACTCCAATCCTCCAGGCCTCATCTTTCCGTCCAAACCAGCAATGATCAGAATTGTAGATATGCAAAATAAAATATCAAAAATGGGTAGCTTGTGAACCTATTTTTCAAAACTCAAAACTGCGCCCGAACAAACCAAGTCACCGACTGAGTGAATGCAGCGAGCGCCACGTGCCACTGACCTGTCCATCGTTGTGCTGCTCTCTTCGAGCATCAAGTGAAGTGAAACGCTATATGTTCAGCAAAACCTAGTTTTTCCCAGCGCACCGGTAATTGTTGCGCTGATGTTGTGGGGCCGAGCTTTCAGCAATTATGTGTTTGGGCTACATAATTGTAGATATGTGCGTTGGCGTCACCGGCTGGATCTTTATGTACAAACCATCCGTGGAGAGAACACGGCGTGACCGCAACAGCTCTCAGAGCATCGAGAGACTGTGTGTTCTTTCATACAGCTTGTCGACCACACAGCTTCAGGATACGAGCATGATGGCGGAATCCTGACGCACCCATCAATTGGGTGCTGAAAATGAAAGTCGGGGGTTCTTGCGCCCAGCTCATCCCACTGACCGATCGTGCTTTTCCAGCCAGCAGCCATGGCTCCAAGGCTCAAGATGCTAGGGCAACGCGTGGCATTGCTGCGGTTTCCAATGGAAAACCTCAAAACGATTCATGTTCGTAAGCCACTGTGTCCAATGAAGCCGGAAACTCTACCTTTAGCGGCGAAGGCAGATTCCTCCATCCCTCGATCAAGATGAACAGTTCAGTGTTGCTCTCATGAAGCATTGATAGCACTTGGGGTTACTCATGGGGCAGCGGCTGCAGCAGCAGCTCACGATAAATTGCTGTCCTGCAGTGTTCGGACGAGTGATTACCGTCGCCCATTTCGGTCATTCGGAGATACGTCAACATGATAATACGACAGCTCCACGAGTCGCCAATGCTGGAGGTCTACCAGTACGTCTGCATCATTGTCACCCGGAGACACGAAGCCGTAATCAGCAGCTCGTCCCATCCAGAGGTCGTCAGCATTGTTCTCGAAGTCATCAGCTTAAGCGCTCCGAATTACTCAATACCGCTTGAACTTGAAGGACACAGCACTTACCGAGTCGCTGAATACTCGTCGTTGTGTACTAGATCTCTTATCATGTTTCGGCATAGATCGTGAGCTTGCTGCCCAGTCTGCAACGTTAAGCCAGCGTCATGCCTTGAGGGCGCAACGAACATCACGTGTGCAGAGCTGGGTACGATGACATGCACTTCTGATGCGGCTGACAGGAACCAATGGTGTGAGCTCACTCGGAGCTTCGGCGCCCTCGCAGCCACGAGTTGCACAGCTCTACTGTGGTAAGTCGCGTACAGTAATACCAGTATGCCGTGGGTGTGGAATCCAACAACATGCGGTCGCCTGCTTTCTGTACGTACTTTGACTGCCGTTTTGGCTTCGCCAGTCCTCCGACTTTGGAGAAGAAATCACGCGCTGAGAAACGAGGTCCATGAAGCATGGTAGGCCACTAGTTTCGGGCTACTGCCAATTTATTTCACCTACTGTATCAGAACGCGTGAGCGATTTGTCGGTCAGGGTCCTGGGAACAATGCCTCGATCCTGAAGCATCCATT
The DNA here is from genome assembly GCA_002286825.1 of Lagenidium giganteum. Lineage (NCBI taxonomy): Eukaryota > Oomycota > Peronosporomycetes > Pythiales > Pythiaceae > Lagenidium > Lagenidium giganteum. The sequence goes on from NSDO01000001.1 coordinate 1,027,278, forward strand.
ATGGGTGCCAACATCCTCGACTCCAACACAACCAGTTTTTCTTTTTCCAGCGAGCAGACATGACCAACTCCAAGCATCAAGATACCTCCGTGCTCGCGAACACGCCCCAGCGATTGACACACAAAAAGGGAAAAGGATTCCGCTTGCAGCGTCACGTCGATGCAGCGAAATCCGACTACCACCACTTCAGCCAGGAACGAGTCAAGAAAGCGGCCGTGTCAACCGGGGTCACGCTCGAATATGCCATCCACGAGCATTCATTGCATGCCGCAGAATCGGACTGCGAAAACGAGTCGACGACCGAGGTGGACGAAGTCCGCGTGATCATGATCATGGGCTTGCTTAACTCCAAAGAAATGTGGATCGTCAGTATTGACAGCCTGCTGCACCTCTGGAAGCAAGCCGGACACAACGCCAAGTTGAAAGTGCTGAGCGTTGACAACCGCGGGATTGGCGGCAGTGACGCCCCGTTGGGCCGATACTCAACGCAGATGTTGGCGCAAGATATCATGGCGCTGATGGACCACGTCCACTGGGACAAAGTCCATATCGTTAGCATGAGGTGAGTGCGACTGCGTCAATGTTGCTTTAGGCGTGCATGTTGAGCTGACGATCTCGTATGGTTGGCAGCATGGGCGGCATGATAGCTTTGGAGTTGGCGCATCTAGCTCCGCAGCGTGTTCAGTCGCTTTCCTTGCTCGTGACGTCGCGTGGGCGCTACATCCCCGATCCAAGCAGCATCGCCGCGCTCGCAATGACGTTCGCAACCTTTGATACGACAGCCATCGCCAACAACGTGATGTACGTGTCGTATCCAGACGAATTCCTCGAGACAACGATGGAGTACGACAACGAGCAATCCATGCGCGACGTCATGCGCGACTGCCTCGTCCACCGTATCGGCTATCGACCATTTCCATCACTCGCTAGACTGCTGGGTCAAACAGTGGCCGCACTATCGCATTATGTGTCGGACGAGCGGCTGCGCGAATTCGCGACCACGGCTTCCCGATCTTGCTGCTAGGTGGCAACAAGGACATCATCATCCCAGCGCGAGAAATGCACACGCTTCACCGCATCATGGGCGACGCGGAGCACGTCGAGTGCATCATGTACGAGGATGCCGGCCACGGCGTGTTCGTGAAATACGCCGACGAAGTCGCCGAAGACATCATGCGCTCCATCCTCCGAGCATCGTAGAAAAATATAATATAATATATTTCCTGATTACATGTTGTTGATGAATTGCATGAATATACCGAATAGCTACCAAGCCATAAACCAGCTCCAATCATAATCCGAATAAATACTATTTCCGTTGCACAAGCTTCGTTCATTATATTGCGCGTCATAGTCACAGTCCCGACCGACGCACGATCCGACGAGACGATGCCAACCAGCGCCGTCGCAGCGGGCGCGAGCGAGGTGTTGACCGAGTTCCTGAGCAAGTATGGCGAGGAGGATGTGTTTACGGCAGCGGCGCAGCAGAAGCGCCTGGACGTGCTGCAGGAGCTGTTCCTGAACTCGTCGTACGACGTGTCCACGGTCATCTACGACGCTGCTGCCACGTTCGGCTTCGTCGAGGCCGTGCGCTGGCTGCTGAGCCAGACCGAGGTGCTCCACATCACGCCCGTGGTCGTCACCGCCGCCGAGAATGGCCACGTTGACGTCGTGCGTTTGCTCATCGAGGAGCGCCCGGAAGACCTGGCGTTGGTGGCCATGGGCGCCGCCGCCAGCACGGGCCACCTCGCGCTTGTGCAGTATCTGCATGAGCAGCACGAGCAACGCAATGGCAAGAAGCCCGTGGACCTGGCGGTCGTCGTGGATGCCATGGACAGCGCAGCGGGCAATGGCCACTTGAGCGTCGTCAAGTTCCTGCACGAGAATCGCACGGAGGGCTGCACGACCAAGGCGATGGACTTGGCGGCGCGACACGGTCATCTGGACGTCGTGCAGTTCCTGCATGAACACCGCAAGGAAGGATGCACGACCCAGGCGATGGTGGATGCCGCCAAGAATGGCCACTTGAGCGTCGTCAAGTTCCTGCATGAGAATCGCACTGAAGGCTGCACGAAGAAGGCGATGGATTATGCGGCCGAGAACGGTCATCTCGACATCGTTCGCTTCCTCCACGAGAACCGCACCGAAGGCTGCACGGAATATGCGATGGAGAACGCGGCAGGGTTGGGACATCTCGAGGTTGTGCGGTTTTTGCATGAGAATCGCAGCGAGCGCTGTCGTCCGACGGCGATGGACAAGGCCGCCATGCGTGGACATCTCAATGTCGTCAAATTTCTTCACGAAAATCGCACCGAGGGTTGTACGAAGATGGCGATGGATTGCGCTGCTCAAATAGGGAGCCTGGACATCGTACGCTTTCTTCATGAGAATCGCAACGAGGGGTGCACGACCGACGCAATGGACCAAGCGGCGGCTGCAGGATTCCTCCCAGTTGTCAAGTATCTCCATGAGCATCGGAAAGAAGGCTGCACGATTGGAGCGTTGAGTGTCGCGGCGCGAAACGGGGACTTGGAGATGGTGCGCTTCTTGCACGAGCACCGGAAGGAAGGTTGCGACGTCGAGACGATGGACGATGTCGCCGCCGCCGGTCATTTCGAGATCATCCAGTACCTGCACGAGCATAAAGTTATCGGCTGTTCGACGGACGCGATGGACAACGCTGCCAGTCAAGGCCTACTCGAAATTGTTCGCTATCTGCACGAGAACCGTTCGGAAGGTTGCACAACCAACGCCATGGATTGCGCGGCAATTAGCGGTCACGCTGACGTGGTTCGCTTCTTGCACGAGCACCGCAAGGAAGGGTGCACGACGGACGCCATGGATTACGCTGCCAGTGTTGAGGGGCGGTTGGAGATGATCAAGTTTCTCCACGAGAACCGAAGCGAAGGCTGCACGACGAGGGCCATGGACGCAGCTGCCGAAGAGGGACACTTAGACGTGCTTGAGTTCTTGCATACGCATCGCTCCGAAGGATGCACGACAAACGCGATGGATCGTGCCGCCGAGAATGGACACCTCGATGTTGTTCGCTTCCTGCACGAGCACCGTGCCGAAGGATGTACCACGGCTGCCATGGATGGGGCCGCAGGCAATGGTCACCTGGCAATCGTCGAGTTCTTGCACCAACATCGTAAGGGAAGGCGGCTCCGCAGAAGCAATGAACATGGCAGCTGCCAACGGTCACCTGCATGTGGTGAAATTCCTGCACAAGCAGCGCAGCGAAGGCAATCGGGGCGAAGCCATCAACAACGCCATTTGCAACCAGCATTGGCATGTCGTCCACTTTCTACGTGCTAACCGCTAGGTCCCGTCCCTGAGTTGGATTGTCTGCGTTCGCGCTGAATAATAAACTGCAGCATCGTCATGAGTGTGCTGAAGAGAACAACTACCTTCCAAAAGCCGGGTGGGTGACACTCTGCTTCCATCATATTTTTGTACGATGCCACGACACTTAATTCTGGTGGCATCCATTTTCGGCAACTCGAGACGCGAAGCCGCAGAGCGCAGCGGCGCAGTGCAAGCGGCAACATGCATGCATCCAGAGGCGGCTTCATTCATCGCCTTCTGCGCGCGTTAATCATCAGCATCCATTCTCTGGTCGGCATCATCTCTTTGGCTTTCGCTGCCATGTATGCGCGGTTTCTGGCAACTCCACAATGGGTTGCTGACGTGGCCAAAATGATCGGTTTGCAGCTGAATCCGTCCGTGGCGCTAGCGGCTTCGATTCTCTCTGCACTTTGTGCCATCGCCCATTTGCATGGCGCCTTGATATCCATGCGCCAACGACGGAAAAATCGAGTACAGCGGTTGGTGGTCGTGCCATCTCGTTCGTCGTTGCGACAAACGTCAGTTCGCGACCGCATCTGGGGGCAAGTGCAGACTTTCCGTCTGGCAACGGGAGTCCGAGGCTCCTACTTTGAAGCAGCCTTCCTTATCCGCGAAGTACTGACTGTGTTGATGCAGTCGGTGCAATGTTATCGTCTGAAGCGCTTGGTAGCTCGCACATGGATCAACGACGTCACAGTTGCTTTGCTGGTGATCAACTGCATTTCTACACCCATAATTTTACGACTCGGGCGGCGCTGGACCCTGATGGAACTGCGACTTGCCTGCATGCTGGTAGACGTGTGCGTCGACTTGGCGTCCAGTCTGATCGTGCCCTTGATCATGTGCGTTCCGTACTTTGTGTATCTACGACGGGCGGGGCTTTGAACGAACCGATCTACGTGACTGAAGTGCACACAGAGATCAACGTTGTATTTCTCAACACGTGGGTGTCGTGTGCTGTGCAGTTTATTCCTTCAATATCGCTGCTTTTGTGCATGGACGATGTTCGGTATTTGGGTCTAGCGGTCCGTAAGGAAAGTAACGCGCCACGTCTCCGAGTAGTTCGCAATGTTGAGACCAAGGAAGTGGCTGTGGTGGCGCGCAAGCGCAGCTTGATTCGCCCACTGCATTCACTCCTCTTAATCTACGGTGGTATCATTGCTTTGCTCGCGTTGGTTGCTCGCTGCTCGTCATCCCAGCCGCTCAAGAATTGCCAACTCGAGTTGCGACCATGGTTCTCAACTCGTCCATGGTGCGCTGTTGTAATGATCAACTGCGACCTCTTGGAGATCGCTGGCACCTCGGCAGAAATCAATAATGTGCTGTCGCCGATGGAAGCGCGGGGAGTCCACGCTGTGACTTTTGCACATTGTCGTCAGTTGGAAATGCCGTCCACGCTCCAGACGCTGTCGGAGCTGCTCATCATCGAGGTGTTCAACAGCACGCTGTACGAGTGGAACGCTTCGGCGGAGATTGACGCAGTTTTTCACCCAAAGTTCATGAAGGTGCTGTTGCTGCAGTCGAGCTTAGAGCCGCTGAACCACACGCTTCTGCGTGGCATTATGGGAATCAACATTCCGCCATCGACGGGGTACTTGATCGTCGTAAACACATTCCTGTCCGAGTTTCCAACCGACTTCCTGGATATCTGGCATCACCGCCTTATTTCTGTGCACCTCAATGGTTGTGGATTGCGCGAACTGCCTCCAGGATTCGCGCGATTGGACGTTAGCTATCGCGTCTCAGTGTCTGAGAACGTATTGAACGCACTTCCGGATGACTTTTTCAACGGATCGATGCCACGTCGCGTCAATATGAACAACAATCCACTCACTTTGCCATTGGAGGGTGATGCGGAGGGCATAACAGTGCTGTCGTTCCAGAATACGATGGTGGGGGCGGTCCCAGCGTGGGTCTTGGCAGCGTCTCCGAAGCTTGTTGCTGCTGCGAATTCGCCTGCTTGTTCTGCGACCGCGAAGTCGACGATGATTAGTTCAACTGCCGTGTCGTGTTCGGCCATGGACGATTCGTTGTTCAATTTCCCGCTCGCGGACTGGGCTATCAGGCGAGGACTAAGGCTGTGAGAACTTCCAAAGTCATAGCGACGCACACGTCTCTCGGCATAACAGCCAAGCATCTTCGTGTGCCTAGCGACGAGGCACACGAGGATGCAAGACGGATGCCATGGAACGTCAAGCCGGGTTCTGTTCGCCGCCAAGTCACCAGCGACAGACTGAATGTAAAAAACACCACAGATGATGGGCTGTAAGAACTTAGCCGTCATTACGATCACTGTGAACATCACTCAGTGAAAGTTCTCAATTTGAGAGCGACCTGGGCGATCAAGCGTATTCGTCCTTGACCAGCTTCACCAAGCTCGAGTTTGACACGCTGTGGGATACAATCAGTGACGATGTCTTGCAAGCGTGGCATAACGGCAAGGGGCGCAAGCACAAGACTGAGGCTCGCGATGCCTTCATGGCGTTGTGTGTTCTGAAGCACTGCAACGCCTGGTACAAGCACGCTGCCGGCTTCCGCATGCAGCCATCGACCTTTGAGCGCATAATTGACAAGATGCTCAAGATCCTAAGGCCCTTGTTGTCGAAGGTCTATATCGTGGCTCCTCACGGAATGGGAGAAACGAAGTTCGAGAATTTCCCGTGCGCTCTGTATGCCACCGATGTCAAGTTTCAGCAATCGAATCGGCCAGGCGCAACATTTCTCGATGCCAAGAAGTACTTCTCCGGAAAACACCATCTGTATGGTCTGAAGATTGAGTGCTCCGTCAGGCTTGACGGACGCGCCGTCAACGTGACCGGTCACTACGCAGGCTCAGTGTCCGATGTGACTATCTTCATGCGCAACATCAACCAACACCGTGCCATGCTTGCCAAGACCGACGCCGATCGCACTGCGGCAGACTCAGACTTCCAAGAAGGTTCGTACTCGTTCCCGAACCTCTGGGCCATTCTCGTTGACAAGGGCTACCAAGGCGTCGGCACGCACATCCGCGCAATCCAGCCGAAGAAGAATCCTGTCAATGGTGCGCTATCCCAGGATGATGTCGACCGCAACCGCCGCATCTCCCATGATCGTGTCATCGTCGAGAACTTCTTCGGACGCATGATCATGTTATGGCGAGTCATGTACAAGAAGTACACGTGGAGAGAGGAGCGCTACAACACGTTCGTGCGCGTTTGTGTTGCGTTGACCAATTTCACAGCTTCAATCCGCTGCGTGCCCAAGACCGCGATGTGCATCGTGCAACGTTGGCCAAGTATATCTCGCAAGCCCATTTTCGCAATGACCAGCGCCGTCAGCAGCAGCAAGCGTCGCTCATTCGACGTCAAGAGCGCATGGAAGATGCCCAATCGGCCGTCGCAACGTCTAAAAATGAGATTCGCCACGTTTAGGGCAGTGGAAGGTCGCCTGTGGGTAACCACGGGTTGTCGCGCACGTCACCATACCCGACGCGTGCTCGTGAAGGAAACTCTGCTGCTGGATGCGCTGGGGAAACATCACCGCGTAGCTTGTGCTTTGATGAATCACTGGCGTACCAGTCCTGTCGCAATTTTGCATTGTCTAGCAGTAAGTGTGGTTAAATAGACTTATTCATTGGTAGCCAGCATCAATCGTCTTCATTATTTGTGATCGCCTAAATTTTTTTAGCGGTCATGCTCACATACTTACAACTTTCTGGCCTGCATTGCGCCGATTCCTCCATCTCCATCCATCAGCTTTCCTTCAAGCCCTCTGTGACGTGTGCGGACCATAATTGTAATATCCCCATTGGAGCAATTGAGTTTTTCACAAATCGCAATTTGCCTTTGTATCACCTTCTAAAATACCCTCAAAGATACTATTTACATTTTTAGACGGGATACCCAAGCATGCTGCGCACAGCGCAGTGAGGAAATGGTGCGGCTGTCGGCACGTCAGCGCCACACCCGGTCATTTCTGCGGCGCCCGGACGGCCGCTTATGGCGCGTGGGGCGTTTGCCGCACAATCAGGACGCGTCCAGCTCTGACTCGGATGACGAGGAGCCGGACGCAGCCTGTTCGCCTCTCCCACGATGGTCGACGACAGCAACAGGTTCGTCGTCGACCGGATTAGGGCGAAGAAGTCCGTCAACAGGACTTTCTTCTACCTCATCCAATGGGAGGGGCATGCTGAATTGACATGGGAGCCACGGGAACACCTCCCGTGGCAACTTGTCGTTGAATTTGAACGGGCCGATCACGCAGCTGTGCGGTTGGCGCCAACGAGAGCAAGCAGAAGACTCCGATGTAAATTAATATGTTTACCGCGCAGTGTTTCCTGTGTTGTGGGACTGACATGTGCATTGTGTAGCCATTCGGTCGCAGCGTAATGCCTAGTATCAACTCGCCTGACGGCAGTGATGTGCATTGGCCAGGTCAATCCTGTGCACGTGCTTTTCAGCGCAACTTCCATCTCCCCATTTTGTCCTGAAGTCAATACGCAATAAATCTATTTTTCACTAAGTACTGATTTAAGCTATTGGACCACCGGATGCTGCTTTGACGTGGGTGCTGCGCAACTTTGAGCGGATGCGCATCATCTGTGACGGTGTGAACCGGACTGCTCATTGGACAATAATCGGGCAGCTGCCCGTCGTCCTTGAAGAGCACCTGCTCTGACTTCCTGTGTGGGCGGACAGTCGCATCCCAGAAAGAGCGTGACTGCGCTCCCCCTCCGCTCATGCAGGAGGGATCTATTGCAATTTCTGTTATTGGCTTGTGTTGTATTTCTACAACTATTACTTGCTCAATCTCACATTGTATTTCGTTGAAATTGTATTCTCCAAGCCCTGGTTGTGAGCTGCTTTCAACGTACACAGTGATGAAGCTCCACTTCAGATTCAGCCTCCTATAGACAAAGTCCTTGACATGGTCCCATTAATATCACTTCGTTTTTCTCTCCTTCACTCACTTTTCTCCAGAACTTCAACAAGTTATGAGCCGAAGCTGAGCCTTTCCAGACGCAAGCTCAGTTTGTAGGCACGCGATGGCGATGACAACCCCGCCATGTCTGTCCACAAGTACGCAGGACTCTATGCACGAAACAACGCACATGTTCAGACTTAACCGGGGTAAAAAACTCTTAACACCACAGATGATGCTGGACCTCAGACTGAATGTAAAGAACTCCCAACAACACAGACGATGGTCAGTAAGGAATCTGATAGAAACTCTGGTTCTCGGTCGTAATTGAGACTACGGCAAACTTAATGATACTAATGCGCCATGGAGAATTTTCGAGAAAAACGCTTCCAAAGTTGGGACACGGATTTCGTACATAAGAAAAATTTCGAGAAAAGGCCGAGTTTGTGTTTGTCGAAAATTGCCTGGTCGCCGACACAGCCAAACCACAGCCACAACAGCCACGATGCAGACGCCACACCGAGCACTTCGCATGCAAGCTACGACACCGGAAGCTCCACCACCAGCATTCTGCTGGTGGAATGCAAGCGCCACTGATGGATCAGTCCACCACGCCTTCACAGGAGGCTGCGGGTTGCCCTGAAAGCCGTTCAGAGCCCCACAGCAAGGAGGAGAAGACCTTCAGAAGCCACTGGTGCTGTTGAGCGCCAAACGGATGATGAGTGCGCTGATGTGGACTGACAGTGAATCAGAAGACTCGACGCCTTTGTCGGGAGAAGACGATGCGTCCGAGGTTGTGGAAAGCGCAGACAGCGACGTTGTGAATCTGAGGGCATAAGTATCACTATGTCGGACCCCGATGTGAAGGACAATGTGACGGAGCTGATTCGCTGTGATCCGTGTGCATCCAAGTGCTTGCAAGGGAAAGCTGGTGCGTTGGAGCACTTGTTGTGCTCTGTGTCCCAGATGACCCATTCTGAAAAGGCCACTAACTTGCTGATCCTGATCGCCGTGTTGATGAAGACCGAGACAGCTGAGCGGCGCAGAGGGCACGGTGTGAGAGAGAAGTTTCATTACTATCTCCTTTTCCTCGGACGCGTTTGTCGTGCATCGTTTAGCGCCTGTTACGGAGTGCAGGCATTGACGGTTCGGCGACACAAAGAAAGGATTCGTGAAGGGAACATTTCGGCAAAGGCGCACGGCAACAGTCTGAACAAACATGCGTCGACGATCGATTTGGCGTGGCTGGTGCAATGGTTCGAAGCGTGTGCCACGAGCGTCGGCGAAGTGGTTCCTGTGCGCGTTTGGCTTTAGAAGACCGTGGATGGGAGAGGAACGAAGCACTATAGTGAACATTACACCATGCTACCCTCGTGCTTCACTTGGGATAGACTCTACGACCCAATGCGCAAGCTTCTCAGTGTCCACTGCCCCACTATCAAGATCCGCTCTCCATGAAGCAATGTTTGCGATTTGTGCAACATTTATCAAGTGCGAATGCGGACAGTCAGGTTACTGAGGACTTGGGACGTCACACGGAGTCGGCAAGGCGCATGCGGTACGTGTTTGACGTTGGTATCATTTTGATCTCCGCCAGTGCAACTAGATAGAGGACGTTGGTTTTCTTTTGAATGACTTCGTAGCCAAGTGTACAACGAGGGTTTCATTCCGCAGATGATGACCATACCGTGATCGCCATGGCCTTCAGCCAAACCCTCACCATTTCAACTGTGTCAAGCACCCCGAGTAGCTGGAATTTCTTGCCGTTGGTGTCCGTCAGCGTCTTTGGTATCTATTACGCCAACGAAAAGATGCAAATCAATTATATGTACGACGAGACAGTCAGCGGCAAGGGAACCAACCAAGTCAACAGCATACTTGAGTATTTCTTCGTGCAGAACATCGTCGTCAGTGACCATATACGCTGACAACTGTTCTGGCCAGAATAAGAACAACAATCTTGTATGTTCTTGCTGGCGCAAGTTTACATGGGTCGTCTAGAGCACCTCGAGTACAAGTTCTTCGTAAAGGGGCACACGAAGAACGCGTGCGACCGTGGTCTTGGCCACATTCATCAGCACATCGCACACATAGACTGCCGGACCATGGAGCAACTTGTGGAAGCGGTTGATGCAGCTGCCGCTTTCGCTGACACCGTCCACGTGACTAGAGACAGCGACATTTTCCGCGACTACAAGCCTGCTGTCACGGAGCTGTACAAGAACGTCGAAGTGCTTTCGAAATTCCAGATCTTTGTCAAGGATGCTAACACGCCTGGTGTTGTGGAGTGCAAGATCAGCCCAGACGGTGATTCTGTCTCGCAAGACTTGCGTCGCCAAATTGATGGGATCCTGACAACAAAGGAGAAGGTTATCCGCATGTTTGAGAACTTCCTGGGTCCACTACCGCTTGCCATGCCAAGTGCAGAAAAGGTGATCCAGATGCACACTACAGTGAGACCGCACGTCCCCACCGAATTTCGGGATGATCCAATGTATGCAGCGCCAAGTGAAGGTCAAATGGAAGCCTCCAAGACGACGAAGAATGTGCGCCGAGCACACCATGCAGCATTGGCAGTCGCAGCTAAACGGAACCAAGATGAGCGTTGGGCGCTCGGAGAAGCGCCCCAGCCGAAGAAAGCACGTACTGACGCCACCGGCTCTGACAGCAAGCAGAAGGAAGGCGTAGCTCGAGGCATGCAATTTGATGCTGACGTGCATCCTCTGGTGTCGAGCGCTATGATGCTTATGTGAGTTGTACTCAAATTTTGGTACTTCCGTCCGAGGCATTTTCGACGGTGTAGAAAATACATTGGGATCGGTCAGATTTTGACTCGGTTGCAGGACGAAATAAGATGCAATAAGGGTACCAAAATTGAGATATGATAATTCTGAACCGAAGTATTGTATAAAAATGTTCAAAATTTCGAAACTCGTAGCAGGCAACTTTTTTGACGGGCAACCTCAAAGTCAATTTTGACTTTCTGGAGAACCTGAAGGTGTCAATCGGTAGCTAAGATCCCTGCTTTCCACTCTCAGCACACAGGGGGCACAAACACTCTATTACGGGCACACGCTAAGCTACTGCCAGATCGTCTGAAGAGGACGATGCCCATGGGACGTGGTGGGTGGGTCGATGTTCTTGGCTTGC
>NSDO01000001.1:1044477-1105723 GCA_002286825.1 Lagenidium giganteum
CTGTTGTACACGTGTCACATTTATTGCACGTTTGGATAATGTCGCAATGTTGCATATCCGGTGTGTCCTTGGTGTGGAAAACACCATTTCACGCTGCGCTCAAAACTCAGCTTTCCGAAAATGCCCTTAAATCGCGATTGGCACATAGGTTCGTTAGTGTTTGCCGTAGGCTCAATTTCGATCGCTGTGAACATCACTCTGTGAACCTCAGACAGCATTCATGACGTTGCGTCGTTGCTGCGACAACTGCAATGATTAAATCCGACGAAATTTTCGTCGGTCGGCTCGAGAGCCACGGCACTTCGATCAGAAACGGCGCAATGATGATCAACGCGCCCAGGACGTCTGCCCTGGTATGGGTAAATGGTGAACGCGTGACCTTAAGACCGTTTATTCCAAGGCAGTAGAACATTCATGTTGCACGACATCCATCGGAGACAACGGTGTGTTTGGTACTGAAAGCTTCAAGATCACTAAACCAATCTGCTGGTACTGAACGACTTCGCTGCCGAACAAAGCTAATGGAATGCGCACGTCGTCACATCGTAGAACGGAATGTCCAACAACCGCCTGTCGTCCAAGCGGCACAACTGAATGACATTGTGCAAGTGAAAGCCGTCGTCGTCTTCGATGACCTCAATAATCGTGATTCGATGATTCCAGTGCTCCGTCATGCCAGCGAATGGGGCGATAGACACAATGATGTACCAGTCGTTGAACGAGATCAAATACCGTCGTCCGTATACCAAGTACCCAAGCCGGTTGATCTCGTAGCTGTTGAGTGTGCACGCCAGTTGCTGCTCGCCGGCTGACGCGTTGACGTCAACGGTGCCCATGCCCACCAAGCGAGGGACACTCATGGTTGTCGGCACAGGATCGTACACGTTTGATCTTCCAAGTCCACCAACGTTGGAAGCTCGAATGACCAGCGTCAGCTCCACTTGGCATGGCTGATATTTGTTGCAGAGCTTGCTGCGGCGCGTCATGTTGTCCGACCGCAGCAACGGTAGTGAACTCAATCCGAGCACGGCCAATTTAACGGCAAGCATCGACCTGACGTTGCCACACAATCGGAGTGCCGTATCAGTTGTGAATAAGTCCAGCAGCGTCATATTTTCCAGCTCAGTCGACAGCACCATTGTGCTGAACCGTCCATCGACAAACAGATGTGTCAAAGCAGTTCGGTAGTAGTGCCACGCGCAGAAGAACAGCAGTGTTGGACCAAACAGTACATCGCTCATGCGGCGGCGAAACACCTTGGCTGCAATGTTGAGCAAGCTGTAATAGAACAGCAGGAATTCACCGATCGCGGGGTAGATAACGAACCACGCTTCCGACAGCGACTTTTGCTGTCCTTCGAACTCGCCTCCAACTGTCCAGAACGCAGCCAATGTCATCTTGAGGCGAGGCATGAGCACCAGAGAGAGCGCATTGAAACTCCGCGCACAAGCAAGACTACCAAGCCCAGCATTATACCAGCGGGAGAGACCAATACGATACGACCGGTGCAAAGCGAACATGCACACGGCCCAACGGAAGAGCATCACGACCACTGATATGTTGGAAATGAACGTTGCCAAGTCGTACGTGGTTTTGACCACCCGTGTGTTGTAAGCCTCGTAGAGGAACAAGCCGTACCGCGAGCCATTGCTCACAGCAACACCATTGAACCACTCAACCGTCTCCGTGATTGTGAACATGCTGCCCCAATTTTCTTTCGCAGGAATGCCATCACAATCCGTCGTGTGGCGACAATCATTTTCAACGTTTTCCTCGGTGTCGAACTGCCGTAACGCGATGCCGTATGCAGTGTTCTGATCTGAACTTTGCACTTCTGAGTACCAGCGCTGACCAGTTGTATCCTCGTACCAGCCATTCTTCCAGACTCCTCCTGGTGCCTTTAACCACTCGACAGTCTTGCTTTCGCGAACGGACCGCGATGCTGCATGGAGAATGGCTTTTGATATGGTTGGCGATTCATATTTGCCTAGCAATCGATGCACGCACGCGTTGCCGTCCCAACCAGGCATTGTGTTGTCCCAGTAAGGCGTCATCAGCACTGGCAAAGAGCCCTGCAACTCCTTCATGGTGTTGCTGTAAATGTCATCGACGATCCGCAATGTGTCATTAGCGACGTTGTAACCCAATGTCGTGCAGCTGTCCGAGATGCCAACGAGTGTCTCTGCGATGACGTTGCAAGTATTGACGTAGTGCGCCTCCGTGTCCGGATCGAGTTCGATCTCATTTCGCTGGACCACACGATATCCGTGCACAGCTGATCCGTTCGCGTTGATGACCTTGGCTTTGATGGACGTGAGAGCCTTGCTGAGTTGCATTGGCGTGTAATTGCTACCTTGGCGCATGCAGACGATCATGCGGTCGGTATACGGCTCATCGTTGGCGCCTGGGATGAAGTACGGGCCGTCCAGCGGGCTCCGACCGTACGTCATATACTGATGTGAAGTGAGCGAGTGCCAGAAGATGCTCAGAAGCTGCGAGATCACTAGCACCATGAGCAAGCCCCACGTTAGCCCGCAAAACGCAAACCCAGCCAGGTCACGAACGGTGGGCGGTTCGTGATTGCCTCGTCGCTGCTTCTTTGCGTGGCTCCTGCGCGTTAAGGTCGCGCGCGGGCTGGTGGTCGCAGGAACAACAGCCCACGACCGCATCTTCGCTGATGACAGGAGCAATGTTGTGGGGAGAACCGACATCACAGGCCATTGTTGCCGCGAGTATGACATGGCAGATATCATGAAAATAACAAGCGGAATACTATTTCTGTCGTCGTATTCTGTAGTGCGAGTACACAAAACCAATACACAAAACGTGTTGTGTGCCACACCGTTACCACCCATACTGAACCTGCCGTGCCTCGAGGCCCACATTGGCTCTGGAACCACGGTAGACGGAGCATTGGATCGCTGGATAGGATACTCATGAGGATCTGGAACTACAGCAATGCCACACTCAAATGAGCAAGGTGGCGATAGTCACTAAGTTGGCGCTCTCCATCACTTCAATCATGCAGAATTCATAGTGCATCCTCATTTTTGCCAATAGCTCAGCTTCTTGCGCTCTTTTTGGGACTCATGATCGAGGATGGCAATAATGTACTATTTTACGGCCGTACGAATATACTAGTCTCAGTACTACTGGAAGATACTATTTTGTTGCAAGAATACCTCACAAAATACACAAAAAGTTTCGAACGGTTGACTGTGCTGTAGGCGCCGATTTCTTTTCTTTTCTTCGCGCTCGCAAACTCGCGCGGCCTTCGGGAGGGATGACCTCGCCACGGTACTGACACGACTTCTTGTGTGTTCACAACGTTCTCTCGTTGCTGGCTCATCCATCCAGTCTGTGACATGCGTCCAACCAGTAGACGCACCCAACTTCCAACGGATGTCCCACCCAAACCGGACGTCAATGCTTTCTCGGGCAGTCACAGCGAGCAATGTGCGTCGCCAGCATCATGGACGTTGATTGGTTGCTACGACGGCCAGAGTCGGAACGCGGCGGTGTTCACATTGCCCAGCACTTGCTCCACCGCACTTCGATCCCAAAAATTAACCCACTGTCATCGTAGTCGCTGGACTGCGAGAAATTACGTGGTCAGCGGGCTCAGGACAACAACGCTGCGGTATTGGTGACCAGTGAGCTCACACGCATCATGCGGTGGTGTTCGTGCGGTGCTGTTGGCTGCTTCTGTCTGCCTTCTCCAGTCTTGGTGGGTGATGACGAGGAACCTAGAAGTATGTTCAGTACTGTATCCTAACGCATTTGGTGGTCTTAAGGCTGTCGCGTCATGCAGAACCCACGCAGCAGGCAGTTGGCACGGTCGACTCGCCGAGCGGGTGATCGAAGGCCTCGATGCGAAAAGCAGGCGATTGCCATCACTCTACTTGAGCGAGAACTCACATTTCTCCAGAGCTAACTCGAAAGCCACGACTACGCCAGCTTCAACGTTGCTTACAACACTGTGACCTGTGCAGCTGGTCAGAACGCACCACTGCTACGAACGTTTCGTTGGCTGTCGACACACGGCTCCGGTAGCGCCATCCAAGTCCTCGCCCTTAATTTTCTGTGGGCAACGATTGCATTCAGCTGGCAATTCACCCATGGCTTCCTGATACCGCCGTCACGTTCCTGAATGACTGATGTTCACTCGACGACATCGGCTGCTGCATTGTCATCACGTGGAGACATCAAGGTGCTACCTGTTCCAACCTCACCATCTGGTCCACGGCAGCCGCGCAACTTCTCTTGAGTGCGCGCGTGTCAGACCTTGGCGCAAACGCGACTGGGGTTTATGGGCAGCAATCCCAGGCACTTCTGCAAGGCAATGACAACCAACGACGCACTTGCTTCACCAAGGGCCCTTCTGTGGGCATACGGAAACAGTGAGCAAGCTCGGTTGGTCTGAAGAGGAGCACACCACGTGAACTGCAGTTCAACGCTCAATACATGCCACGATCATGTCTTGTCAGCTCGTGCGCTCATTGATTCCGCATGCTGCCTGTGTGCGCGGTCTTGCAGTCGAACCGAAATTGAAAGCCACCACCCTAGCAAGCTTCACCAGACCCGCCAACGGCAACGTCAATTTCCCACGCAGCACACGTCACCATGATCAACCGAGTGGCCTGTTGCTGGAAGTGTGAGGTTCGGCGCAACCGCGCGCAGTGTCACGGACTGATACTGTCACTGTCGCACCACCGCTGCCAAAGCCATGTCACGCCGGCATTTTACCAGCTCTTCCCGTGCTTGACGCAGGTCACTTTTGGTTTCGCTCGGTGAGCGACACAAGCCCGTGGAAACGCCAAGTCCCCGACCTCTCAATCACAGATGGCCAGCAAGCAATTCGACTTGGTCGAGCGAGTCTCGTACCGATCAAGTGCTGCTGTCAACAATGCCAAGGCCGACGCCTACGACGCCGTCAAGACACCTGAACTCGAAGGCGGCGCCCTCCGTGAAGGTGGCGCTCCCACCCTGCTGAGCCGAGATCACTTTGGTCTGTTGGTTCAGTACGCCGCCGTTGGTATGGTCTACGGCACGCTGCCAGGCACGGCCTACCCGTTCCTCGCCAACTACCTCAACATGGAAGGCGCGCAAGTCGTGTCTGCACGTGTTCTCATGCTCATTCCGTGGTCGTTCAAGGTCATCTACGGCGTCATCTCGGATTGTTTCCCCATTTTCGGCTATCGTCGTCGTCCATACATGTTGTTTGGCTGGACGATGGCGCTGGCCATGTTGATCATCATGGCGTCGCTTCCGACGGGCAATCCGTACTGGCCAGACCGCAAGTTGATCAGTATAAAACCAAGTGAATACCCGCCTGAGCTCGCTGCGCGAATCAACCGCGATGCACCAGACAACGGCGGCAAGTTCATCATTCTCATGATGCTCACAGCCGTTGGCTATGTCGGCGCAGACGTCGCTGCTGATGGCGTTGTCTGCGAGCTGGCCCAGCAAGAACCTGAAGCAGTGCGTGGTCGCACCCAGACGGCAATATATCTCGTGCGCGAGATCTTCCTCATAGTCGCTGGCGTATTGTCGGGTGTCTTTTTCAACGGTAAAGACTACGGTGGTGACTTCGGCTTCTCGCTCACGTTCTCGCAGCTGATGCTTGTGTTAGCAGCAAGCTTGGCACCAGTGCTGCCTGTCACGTGGCTCTTCATCAAGGAAGAGAAGTCCCCGGGCGTGTCGTTCAAGGAGTATATGAGCGAGTTTTGGGAACTGCTGCAAACGCGTGCCATGTACCAGGTCATTGGCTACAAGTTCATCTCGGGCTGCTTCGGGAGCTTCGTCTACGTGGCGGCGGATCCGATCCAAAGCAACTGGGTCAAGGCCACCAACTTCAACGACAAGCTGTCACAGATCGTCGGTCACGTCCTTTTCGCGATCACACTCTATGTCACTGGCAAATACGGTCAGCACTGGAACTGGCGAACCATGAAGATCATCACTTTGCTTTGCGTCGTCGCGATCGACATGGTCGTCACGCTGCTCACGACCTGGGACGTAGTACGTTCGCAATGGTTCTGGCTCGGTGTTCCGATCGTGGAGAACCTTCCGGGCGGTGTGCAGTTCATTATCGGCACATACGTCGTGGTCGAATTGGCAGGCATGGGCAACGAAGGCGCCGTCTACGGTCTCATCACCACTGTCTCTAACCTGTCGACCCCCGTGGCGAGCACGATGTCGAAGAACATCAACGCTGAGTTTGCCGTCACGAACGCCGACATCCTCAAGGACACTCCGGCCGTCCGATGGGACGTCACGTACACCATCCTCATCATGAACGCCGCCAAGATCTTCTCGCTCATTTTCTTGCCGCTGCTGCCCCCACAGAAAGCCGAGACGCAGCAGCTGCGTCGCACAGGAGGATCCAGCAAGAAGATGGGTCTTTTCACCGTTTGCTACGTCACGTTCGCGTTGTGCTGGTCGCTCATGGTCAACATCATGTCGATCTATCCGGAAACCAAGTGTCTGCGGATTGCGGGTGGCCGCGGGTGCCCGAAGCCAAAGCCGGACGCCAGCCACTAGAGTGCTCAAGGACGAGGTTTCGAGCAGGGTCGTGTGCTGTGACGTTTACCAAGGTTTTAGAGCATGGATGGTCATAGCAATACAGCGTCGCGTAGTGCATCATTTCGTTGTTGTGCGCCTCGAGCTGCTGTCATTCATTCGAAGCCCGCGTGGTGTTGTTGGCGCTGAGTCGTGAATAGTATCTTGACTGCTTCGGAAGCAAGCCAGCTACGAGAATAGTTCGAGATGCTATGCACTTCGGGTCGATCAGCACTGCTGAGCATGCGCACGTTGCAATGAACTCTACCTTGCACGGGCACAAGCGCGCTGCTGTACCCGATACTCTTGTAGCGGCAGCGGCAGCCAAGCTGCCGCCTCACAAGCTGCAATGCTTCTCTGTCGCTTGCCATGGTGAGTGCCGTATGACCGCTCTCCATTTTAGGGCCTTGGATTCACGATCGCGCACTCGCTTCTACTGCAGATATGCCCCAGTTGGAGTTCGGTGACAAGATCATACTTCCTTCGGTGTGTTTATGTCGTGTCTAGCGGTCGCACTGGGCACCTTCTGACGCTTTGTGTCTTGCTGAGCCAGAAAATCTTGCTCGAGCTTCAGTGCTATCACATCCCACCGCCATTGCTGTTTCGTGTGAGATCATTTGCCGCTGGGGTGGACAACGACGACTGTGTCGCGTGCGAGCAGCACTGCTCGGTGCAGGAGTTCAGCGCCCCGGATGGCAACGTGTTCCTGCCGTATTGGATGATGGAAAACCTCCGGGTCGGTGAAGGTGACACAGTGCTCGTCTCTATCGCTACGCAGATTCCACGAGGCATTTACTGTCGGCTGCAACCGGAAGCAACCGACTTTCTGGACCTTGCTGCTGAGGTTGGACCGAAGGTGGGATGATGTCATTCGAAGATACTGCGTGCGCCCAAAACGATGAACCGTTGGACTGACATGCGACTGCTGCTAGGTGTTGCTGGAGAACGCGTTCCGACGCTACTCGGTGCTCAGTTTGAAGGAGACAATCATGATCGAGTACGGCACGACTCGCTACTTTGTCCGGGTTATCGAGCTCAAGCCAGCCACGGTCGTGAGTTTGTGCGGTGACGTCGACCTGGAAGTGGACTTTACAGCACCCGAGGTGACGTTTTTCATTTGTCCTGCAATGCCTTGCGTTCTTCACTGACAAACCGTGGACTATGACAGCACTCAGACCCCAAGCGGCCACTTTCTGGTTCACGACAAACCCCACGTTCACATTCAGCGAGCAACTCCATCCCCTCGCCACCTAAACACTCACAAGCACCAGAAGAGCCACTAGCTTTAGAAGCCAAAACAGTCTTTGGACTTGGCGTTGGAAGACGCCTGGGCGATGGTGGCTATGTCATGGAAAGTGTCGGCACATTGCAATCGTCAGGATTGCTTGCATCAGCAACGAAGAAGAAGCCGACGGTCGCAACGTCAGCGTTGCGAACAGCTCAGGAGCTCCTGGACGCACGCAAGCCGCTGGCTACTGCGTCTACACCGACTGCACCATGTGCGTCTCCTCTGGCCAAGCACATTCGTCAAGCACAAGGAGCGTTCTCTACTCCAGGACATCCGCTTGGCACAGTGACATCGCCACATCATCGAAGTACGCAGCAGAGTCCATCCAGACCCGAGGAATCGCCAGAGAAGACTGAAGAAATGCAGAGGGAATACATCGCTAGGCATAGCGCCCTCGATAACCAGAAGGATGTTGGTCCTGACAAAGATCCACTAGACGGGAATGCGCAATCTGTGTGTCCACTGTGTCTGGCTGAAGTGTCAGCCATGAGCGTGGAGCTGCACGCTGTTCGTTGCGCGCGAAACCCAGCGTCTCATCGAGTGAGCAACTTGAGGCAACGATACCTACAATTATCCCTCGATTAACTCGATTGTTGCCTCTAGTTCGAATGTAGCGTCTGTCGAGCGAAAGTGCTGAAGTCCCAGGGAGATAAGCACCGACACTGTGATCAGTGTTCTGAGGTGGTGGAGAGCGACGACGCTCTTCAGGCCCACGTGTTGGCGGAGCATCGAGCAACCTTTCCGTGCCCACTTTGCAAGAAGCTCATGCTGCTGAAAGACATTGCTGCACACACTCAAGAGAGCTGCTTGGAGGCAATGGAAAAGGTAGAGAGTCACGCCTGCGCGTGGAAAATTGACCGTGAGAACTGACGGTATTGTTGGCTGCAGTGCGCTGTGTGTAGTTTCACATTCAAGCGTAAAGAGAAGCAGCAGCATCTGAAGATGTGCGCGACTCGAACTGAACGCTGCGACGTACGAAAGTAACGTCGATGGGTTCTTGAGTGTGAACTCAAGACTGGTTGTATGCCCCCTCTTAGGAATGTCGACAATACGTGAAAGTGACCGAGTATCAGGATCATATCGTACTTTGCCAAGCTAAACAAGCGTCGCTGCTGGAAGAAAATCAGCGTGAAGAAATTGAAAGTCGGGTGGTGCCTACCGTGAACACGCATGCGTGTGCCTATTGCAACAAAAGTGGATTCCAGGACTCACAACACCTGGACAGGCATCTCGTGCAAGAATGCCTTGTCGCTCGCTCGTTTCAAGTGCCAGCAGTGAATCCGGCATTTAGTTTGCGTCGCACTGACAAGAACCACGACAGTGACGTTCGTGCATTTGTGCAAGGACGTATACGACGCAAGGGCGACGTCAAGACACTTCAAAGCATCAAGCTCTCGCCCAGGTCGGGAAGCAAGGCATCCCACGGCGCCAAGTCCACGAACAACACCATCGCACACGATTCCACCGTCAAGACAGCCAAATCAACCCACGCGCCTCAAGTCCACGTTCGCGCAACAGCTGCCATCGCCAAGATCGCGAATCCGATCAATCACTCCACCACAGAACCCCATCGTCCTGACGTGTTACTTCCAGTTCGCACTGTAGCTGCTGCTCCAAAGCCTACAAAAACCGAGTCTGGGCGACACCTCGGCCACGCTCGTGCGTCCAAACCACCCGACACGAGCGCCAACAACCTGCATCTGACCATCCACGCGCGCAAGCTTTGATTGCGGCGCTCGCTCACAACTTTTTGGCGGCAACGATTTGGCGCCAAAATCCCATAATTTTAGCCAATCACATCACACGTCCATCGCGGCGGTTGGGCTGCGCACGTGGTGTCAAAAAGTTGGTTGGGAAGGGGTGCTCCATACAAACCGCCAGTGTATTCGTGGTTGGCGGGAAGGTGCCATCCGTGAGTGGTGTGGTTCCCTCCAAAAATCGCGCTTGGCGCGCTGCCACCGCGCGACGGTGGCACAGCGCGCGATCAGTCGGAGATTTGAACCAAGGCCAAGCAACGCCTCACGTCCTTCCTGCCCGCCCCCCCCCCTCATCCCCTCGCGTCAATATGTTCGAAGCTCGTTTGCCACAGGGCCGCATCGTCAAGCTCATCATTGAGGCTATGAAGGACCTCATCTCGGAGGGCAACATTGACTGCACCAAGTCGGGCTTGGCGCTGCAGTCGATGGATGGCTCGCACGTGTCCCTCGTGTCGTTGCTGCTGCGTGCTGAGGGCTTTGAGCACTACCGCTGCGACCGCAACATCTCGCTTGGTATCCAGACGGCGTCGATGTCCAAGATCCTCAAGTGCGCTGGCAACGACGATGCGCTGTCGCTCTCGGCCGCCGACAATGGCGACTCGCTCAGCATCATGTTCGAAGCTGCCTGTGAGTATTATTGCTGGATGCAGCGCAGTGTACGATGGAGATATGAGTCTTGAGCGACTGACGGGATTGCTGTTGTGTGACTTGCAGCGGGCGATCGTGTGTCGGACTTCTCGCTCAAGCTGATGGACATTGACAGCGAACACTTGGGCATTCCAGGCACTGAGTACGTGGCGACGGTGCGCATGCCGTCCTCGGAGTTCCAGCGCATCTGCCGTGACTTGCAGACCATGGGTGACACATGCACGATCTCGGTCGGCAAGGAGGGCGTCAAGTTCTCGGTGTCGGGTGACTTGGGTGCCGGCACCATCACGCTCAAGAACAACACGGCCGCTGAGAAGGAGTCGGACCGTGTCATCATCACCATGGAGGAGCCCGTGGAGCTCACGTTCGCGTTGCGTTACCTCAACATGTTTGCCAAGGCCACGCCACTGTCCGAAACAGTGACGCTGTCCATGTCGCCAGGCGTGCCTGTCGTCGTCGAGTACCCAATCGGCGACATGGGCTACGTGCGCTTCTACCTCGCGCCCAAGGTCGAGGAAGACGAATAGAACAAACGATAGGACTTTGATGGCGCTCGTGCCATGTAGTACCAGTAGTAGTACATATCTAATCCCACCGCATCAGGTTAATAAACGCGTTCACAACAACTGCATTCGCTGCCTGCATCATCGTTATCATTCCAAGGGACTTTTCTTCCAAGACAGTTGACTATGTTTGAAGAGTAATGGTTGCACGAGCGGCTCTGATGGAGATGACATGTCAAGAGCGCCTTCGTCGCTCTCAAGCGGATGCGCTTTTCTATCCTAGGAACGGGAATTAATTGCCAGAAAGACTTGAGGTGACACATCGCGGCTGATGCGGAAACATGGCAGTGGAGGCGGAATCATAGACGAGCTTGCGTGTGTCGAGACTGAACCGAGAGCGACAGTTCCGCGAGTTGCGCTGCATGGTCCAACGCCTTGGTGGATGAAGCAACCGTCGGCTTATTGCGACCACTTTTGCAGATTGGAATACGTCACGTAGAAGAACGTGAGCAAGCCGAGCAACACGACGAAGCTGTCGATGACCTTCTCAACCAGCGGCGCATCTGGATTCAGCTTCATGTAGAACAGCGGTGGGTACACGAAACTCAGTGGCACTGTCGCAACACGATCACGGAAATTAGGCAAACGATATCCAGCAAACCATCCGAGAAATCACGAGCTGGTGACGTACCACAGCAGAACGCGCCCACAATCGAGACGAACAGGTCGAGGTGGGCCTGACCAAAGTACGCGATGGAGACGGTGACCACGACCGACACGGCACGGAAACAGTTCTTGGCAAGCTTCTGGCCAGACGCGCGCTTGGGGAAGCCCATCATCTCCTCCATGATCTTGACAGCAGGGAAGAGAAACAGTGGATACGACAGCAATTGCGCCATCGAATAGCCAAACTGCACCGAGATGGACCAACCATTACGTGGCAGACTGGAAGTGACCATCGGCTGGATCTGTTCGCCAAACGCAACGTAGTTGACACCGGCGAAGAAGCAGTAGAAGAAGAGCAAGCCGATGACCGTGCCCACCAACAACGCTGGGAACTTCGCCTGGCGCGCGCGGTTCAGCGAGCTCTGCGTCGGCAGCACGAGACCGATGCCCTCGAACGTGAAGATGGCCGTGCCGATGAACACTGGGTAGTCGATCTCGTTGAAGTACGTCACTTCCTTCGGGCCTTCCGTCGCCACCAACGCGAAGCTGTTGCCAATGATGAACGCCAGGCCGTACAGGATGAACACGTCAGCAATGAGGTTGCTGATCGAGAAGTAGCTGATGTAACGAATCCACGACAATGGGATGTAGACCGCGACTTGGAGCAGAATGAGCGTCGAGATGGACAGTGGAGTGCCGATGTAGTTGAGCACGTCAGCCATGTTCTGCGCCACGAAGATGACGTACGTGCAGCAAAAGCCCGCTTGCATCAGAATGATCGAAATCTGCACCATGCGACGGCCCCAGCTGCCGAACGCTACGAAACCAATGTGGCCGAACGTGCCGCCGACAAGCGTACGGCATTGCAGCAAGCGAAGCATCGAGTACAGCGTCAACGCAGCCACAAGCGTGAGCGCCAATGGAGCAAACACGAGACCACCGCTCTTGAACCCATCAGGCAGGAACAGGATACCCGTGCCCACAAACGACTTGAGCAGCGTCAGCAGCGCATGCCAAAGCGTCGTGGTCTTGCCTGCTTCGCCCTTGCGTGGGCTGTACGATGGTTCGGGAACGAGTTGCGTGCGCTCTGAAGGCGTCGGCTTCAGACTACAGCAGCAGCAACACCAGCAATGGTCGGTCAGTCAGTCAGTCAAATCCACTCATATCCAGACAGGGCGGTGGCGTACTTCTCTGAATCGCGCGGCGTCCGGAACTGCGGCAGCAGCCGCAGCACAGGTGTCTGCAGCAAGCTCTGGGCACGTTCTTGCACTTGGAACTCATCGTACTGGTCGTTGTCCTGTGACAGCATGCTGCCAATGAACGGATCGTAGACGTTGGAGATCTTCTCGACGATCTGGTCGCGCAGTGCGCGCGACACCTTCTTCTGGCCGCCCACGGGCGTCTTCACGTGGTGGCGGCGGAAGCCTCCGGGCACGGCCAGGTCCATAGCTTTCATCTCGGCCTCGTGCGCCGTCATGCCCGGGTCCGAGTCGCAGCGGTTTCGTGCGTCATCGCCCAGCTGCTGCTTGGTAATGGCCTTCTGCAGATCCCACACGTTGTCGGCCATGCTGCTGTTGTTGGTTTATCCTGCGGAGGCTCCGTCGCTTGCGGTGGCAGCGCGCGATAGATCGCTGTGTCGTCGACGGCGCTGGTGGAGGAATGACCGGCCGCACGCAATGGTGATGCGGAGGCGCTGGCGTATGTTGAATGATGCCGGAGACAAGACCCCGTCGAGCGTTCGAAACCCACTTTTCACGTTTGGCAGGGGAGAGAGCATGCACGGCACGGCAGTCAACCGCACCGACCGTAAAAACCGAACAGGGACAGGAAACAGGGACGGCGATTTCGAAAAGAAGGTGGGAGGCACGCCGATCTTCATCAGAACCAGGTTGGGTACGCAGTGCCTGGTCCGAATGTCGCACCAGGCTGTTCACAATGCAACGATATGCACCGTGTTATGGCACTGTACTGCAATCTCTCACCTGGATATGGGAGGATGCGCCCCATGTTCTGGAATACTGATCGAACACATGTTTCTCAACCAAGAATTCACTATAATAATCCGTGTGGGACACACGAAAAATATGAAGACGATAAAGTAGCGTGGTCCACACGTGCTGCCGGTGATGAAACTAGCGTGGTCCACGCTTTGCGTGGCATCGGTGGCAGCGCGCCGTGGGGTGCCACAACCAGCATGGAGGCGCTGGCGCATTACGCGTCGAGCGACGACGAGAGTGCGCCCCAGAAGGCCATCGTGTCCACCAATGCCTCTGTGGTGACAACCCTTGCACTGCCCGTGGTGAACTCGGCCCCTGTAGTCGCAGATGTGCAGGCCCTGACGCCGTACTTGACCTCCTCTGCCAAGCAACTGGCCGTCAACATGCCCATCGACGCGACGCTGGCGCCGTATCACGGCCCAGACAACATGTACGCGCGCCACGGCAGCGCCAACCCGTCGATGGCGGGCAGCGGGAAGGCTATCGTCACGGGCGTGGTGGAGCCCACGAACATGGAAGACTTCAGCTTCGATGCGCAGTATCACACATACAACCTGCAGCACCCAGGGCTGACGCGCAACACACAGCCCGCAGCGCCTGGCGATGCGATCGTGTCGGACGATGTGGAGAACGTGTTCACGCGCCGCAATGCCAAGAAGCGCAAGAACAACGGAGCGGCGCAGCCCAAGTCGTTCGAGGAAGAGTTTGGCAATCGCGAGACCGATGGCATTTGGGCGCCGTGCACGGACAAGAACGTGGTGCCGACAGATGCCGAGCAGGGCACGATGACGGAAGAGCAGAGGGCGCTGCGCGAAGAGCGGTTGGCGGCGAAGAAGCGCAAGGTGGAAGAACAGGAAGCCAAGGTCTACGACGAAGATGTCGACTTCGACCGCATGGTGGAGAAGAAGACGGCGCATCTGCTGCCTGCCCGACTGCGCGCGGGACAGGAAGCCATGGAAGGCAAGTCCACGTTCTTGGATGACCAAGAGTACGATTACCAGGGCCGTTCGTGGGTTGAGCCACCTCGGTCGCTCAAACCAGACGACGGCGATCACCAAGTGTTCCTGCCCAAGCGCTGCGTGCACAAGTGGACTGGTCACACCAAGGGCGTGCAGGCCATCGAGCTGTTCCCGAAGTATGGCCACCTGCTGCTGTCGGGTAGTATGGACAACACTGTGCGCATTTGGGACGTGTACAACGAGAAGAAGTGCAAGCGCGTGTACGAAGGCCACTCGGGCGCTATCCGTGGCATCAACTTTTCGAACGACGGTCGGCAGTTCCTGTCGTGTGGCTTTGATCGCTTCATCCAGCTGTGGGACACGGAAACGGGGCAGTGCATCAAGTCGTTTACCAACCGCCGTGTGCCGTATTGCGTCAAGTTTTACCCGGAAGACAACACCAACTTTGTCATTGGCGATTCCAACAATATGGTCGTCCAATTTGACACGCGCTCGGGTGAGATCGTGCAGGAATACAACCATCACTTGCAGGCAGTCAACTCGGTCACTTTTGTGGACGACAACCGCCGCTTTGTGTCCACGTCCGATGACAAGAAGATTCTCATTTGGGAGTGGGGCATTCCGGTACCAATCAAGTACATCTCGGAGCCCTCCATGCACTCGATGCCAGCGGTCACGCTGCACCCATCGGGTGGTTTTTTCGCTGGCCAATCGCTCAACAATCAGATTGACGTTTACACGGCTCGCGACAAGTTCAAGCTGTGTCGCAAGAAAGTGTTCAAGGGCCACGCTAACGCTGGCTACGCGTGCCAGATCGGCTTTTCACCAAATGGCCAGTACGTCATGTCGGGCGATGGCGAAGGTAAACTGTGCTTCTGGGACTGGAAGAGCACCAAAATGTACAAGAAACTCAAGGCACATGACCGCGGTCCATGCATGGGCGTGCTTTGGCATCCGCTGGAACCAAGCAAGGTGATCAGTTGCGGTTGGGATGGCTTGATCAAATATTGGGACTAACTTGCAGACACGTAATACAACACTGTGAGCGACGCATTTGACGCCAACTCAAACTCTTCCTTCCACTGACCAGCATTGCGACCAGGAGCGCCGCCAAAAAAGGGCGCTCGAGAATTCTAGGTTGCTGCATTTAAATACTGCTTGAAGTCGTTCTCACTAAAACCGGGGTCCCCTCAAGTTTTCTGGTATTTCTGTGCTAGATCACCATGACCACAGCCATCACCGACGTCGTTTCCAGAGAGCGCTTCGTAGCAACAGCGCACGACGACGACGCCAGGGCGTCTCAAGCAGTCCGGCTCTGAAGCTTGGGGTTCATGCGAGCATCAAACCATGAAGCGCATAATTCGTTGGATCAATCCGAAGGCGACTGCCAAGCTTCATGTGGACCAACAGCCGCCTCGACGTAGTCGAGGTTCCACCCAGGAAGCGCGGACAGTCACGATGCAAGACATGCCCATCGACGTCGATGTTTCCAGCACACCGATCGCCAGCTCCTACAAAGTCCTGCGCAAAGACATCTGGATGCTCGGCATCACGATCGGTCTCGGTGGCCAATATTACAGTTGGAACAGTGGGTTAGTTGCTGGCCTGTACAGCTATATGATCGACTTTTTCCTCGTCGGATTCGCGTACATCGCGCTTTGTTGCTGCATGTCCGAGATCACTGGCGCGCTTCCATTTGCTGGTGGTGCCTACGGCCTCTCGCGGTGTACGCTCGGCTTCTACCCGGGCTTTCTCATCGGTTGTTGCGAAGCTCTCGAGTACATCGCGTACGTGGCCACAGCAGTGCTGTCCCTGACCGACATGATCGTCGAAGCCGTCCCCGCGTTAAAGAATTACGACCCGCTGATTTGTGTGCTCATCTACGGATCAGCGCTCTTCTTCCACATTCGTGGTGGCGCCATTTTCTGGCGCTGGAACTTCTTCATCGGCTGTTCATCACTGATGATTGTCGTCATCTACTGCTTTGGTGCACTGCCGCATGTGAATTTCGCTGTCAACGCGGACGACCCAGACTATCGCTTCGTGGACGGCATCAGTGGCTTCCTCCGCGTCCTTCCGCTTACGTGTTGGTTCTTTGTCGGTGTTGAAGCCCTCAATTTGGCCAGTGACGACGTCGAGAACCCGAGCGAGATCATCCCGTTCGCGCAGATCTCGTGCATCTTGACCATCTTCGGGCTCGCCGTTGTCGTGTTCTTCGTGACGGTCGCACTACCACCTCCAGGATTGACTCAAGTCTCCAAGCTTCTGGCACCCTTCGATAACGGCTTCGAACTCATCTTCCAAATCCATCACAGCACTGCCACGCTCTGGTCGATCCCAGCAATGTACGCCACCACGTTCGGCTTCATGTGGGGCTACGGAAAGCTCATTGCTGCCATGGCCACGTCGCAACTGCTCCCACCGTCGCTCGCCACGATGTCACGGTATGGCACGCCTCACGTGGCGCTGATCAGCGGTGCGTGTTTGAGTTACTTGATGGGGTTGTGCGTCTACCTCAACCCGTCCGTTCAAGACTCGCTGTACAACGTCTGCATCACGGCCGCGTTCATGGCGTACGCGGGACAATGCATCGGCTACATCTCGCTCAAGAAGCTATATCCCAACATCCAAAGCAGTACGTTCCACAGCCCTTTCGGCATCTACGGCGCCGTTTTCTCGTTAACGATCTGGATCATTGGCTTGATCTCGATCATCTTCTTCCAGGAACGACGTGGCCTCGAGTTCGGCGCGTTCATGACTCTGGTCACTGCCGTCTCCATCTTCTACTACGTCTACGCAAAGGACCGCCAGTCGTTTTCCCCACAGGAAAACAAAGTGTTCCTCGTGGCCCACATCATGAAATTCAACTACTCGCGCAAGCAAGCCGAGAAACACCAGGCCACCATGATGGCCATCCGAAACATCGCAATGCCATTATCAAACGGGCAGCACAAGCGATGGTTCTGGCAACGACGGGGCTCTGATAGCCGTGTGCGCAACCAGAATCAGCGACCAGTGCTCAAGCCACCAATCGACGTCATGTCCCTTCGATACGAGTCGATGGCGTCGAGCAACCACACACCAAGGGAGGCAGCCCCCACAGTGGTGGTGCCCAAAGTGGCGTTCTCTCCGCGTGCCCCCCATGACCACAGCCGCCCCATGTCGCCCTTCCAGCAATACTTCAGTCAGCGCGCATTGATAGAAGGGGAACAGTTCGACGACGTGCACCACCCCAGCACAGAGGATCAGCAGCAGCAGCAACAACAACAACATCAACACCATGAACAGGAACAGCAGCAGGAGCAGCAGGACACCGAGCCTGACGCGCAGGAAGCGACGCGGGAGCACGCATGGCCACACCTCGAGAAGGAAGCCCAAGGCGACGCGCCACCGTCAGTCATCTCAGACACCAGTTCCACCATCCAGCCCATGACGTGAACATCAGCGCCAGCGTCAACGACGCCCACACTTGCATTGAGAATGTCTTTCTCGTGGCTCATCCACGAGCAGCGGTGCATGTCCACTTTGGCGCAGCCTGCCCACGAGCCAGCCCAGCCCAGCGCTGTCCAACTCGGCTCATGTCGTGCCATGATGTCACGCACAGCTTCTGCGTGTCGGTGCTTCCAGATTCAGATTCATCGACGACAGCGGGCTCGACGTTGACGTTGAAGTGCAAGCAGCCGCTGGCCACCCAAGATTCAGCCATGTCCATCGTGACGACCATCGCGCGTGTCCAAGCGAGGTGCGAATCCCCAGTGCCGCGACACCCTTCGCTCCTTAGATTCCGCCTCATCTGGCACACGGCCATGGTCGCAGCCAACTGGCCCCTGCGCGGATGTTGGTGGGCGATGGCGCGACGCGCCCTTTGGCTGCCCCGCTGACAGGTCCCGAGAAGGCCAGTCACGGTTGCGCACTTTACTAATTCCTGGTCCGGCTGTCCACTTCAAGCGCCACATGAATCTCCTCAAGATTCGCATGTGCAACCATCGCCCGCATCAATACGGTCTCCAAGGTGACGTGAATCCCATGAGGGGCATCTGGCCATGGCGCCGTTCTTGTTCTTCTGGTGCGTGTTGTTCTTCCGCACGGCGGCGTCTCCCGCACCCACAGCCACGTGCTGGAAAAAAACGACGGCTCTGGGTGTGGGGAATGGAAGCCACCTGCCCTCAGCACGCCCATGTAGCTGCGAAGGTGGCGAGATTCCCTGCACCACCTGGGCGGCGGTGCCTTTTAACGAAATGCACGCATGAATTGCACGATTGTTGCTGCACTGCACTGACATTGCATGGACACTGACAGCACCGCCGGCATGGCATCACGACCCAACTCCAGTGGCGCCGCACCGAATTCGATGGAATGGAATGGAATGGCACCAAATATTAGGCACCTTCGTGCAACCTCCGCTTTCGCGCGAACTCGCGCTATGATTGGCCAGTTTGCTCGTCAGCGACATCTGCAATCGGTTGGTGGAACCTTCAAACGGTGCGGCTGGGAACGTCGTCCCCACCTGCGTGGGATTCCCACGCCCAAAGCGACTTCAACGCGGCTGCGGTTGGATTCCTCCATTTACCCCGCATCTCCGGTAGTGCATGGCCGTGCTGGAAGAGGGCATTATTGAATGCCTTGGGACATTGCCCCGCAGCAGCAACTGCATTGCCATCATTGCAACCATACCTCTGACGCCAGCGCAGCTGCGCTGCACGTGGGTGGTCGTACATGGAAAAATCGGAATTTGACTTGGCAAATGTATGGAACCGCTGCGGGTAGGGGATCCTCCCCCCATCATATACTTTATCGTCTGTGGGGTTCTTTTTCCTGCCAGACGCGCAATCATTGGCTGGTTGGGCACACCGATCCTTGATTCCATGATCAGAACCGTAATTTGCACTAAGTGCCATCATGGAACCCACACACGGCTTGGCTTGAAGGTGAGTGTGCATGAGCTTCGCTGCTGACACGCGAGCGGCCATTCTTCATTTTGCCAGCAGCCGTCCAAGTGGAAGGAAGCACCGCCGTCGATCCAGAAGCCGATATTGTTGCATGTCGACAGGCCGCAAGCGATCACGCAGCGCCATGTCAGTCAAACCCTCGTTCGCGTCCATCAAGCTCTTCGAAGAAGAAGCGCACTTCCGTCGACTGTTCAAGGCGCGTCACCAGGAAATGAACAAGATGGAGATCAAGACTAGCACCATGCGCGCGTCTTTCGTCGATGATCCGTCGTACCGCTTCACGGTGTACACACTGCAGATCACCAGCAAAGTGCGTCGAGGCGACTCGGGCGCCTGGGTCCTCGCCAAGCGCTACTCTGAGTTCTTCAACTTCCGCAAGCAACTGTTGAAGCTCATTTTGGCGTGGGAAGCCGAGCTCGATGACTCGCACAGGGCAACGCGCGAGTTTGGGCTGATCTCGAACTCGCTGCGCCGCCCCATGTCGCCCAACTTTCCGCGCAAACACATGCGCTGCGATACGGACGCCATCGTGCACGAACGTCGCCATGGACTGCAAGAGTTTGTGCGCAAGCTGCTCGACGCGTACGTCGACATCTCGGTGTATCTGTACAACAGCCAGCCCAACGACAGCACGCCGTACCAGTGCCTGCGCCAGATCTTCCTCGCGCTCGAAGACTTCCTCGACATCCCGCAAGAAGAGAAGGAAGTGCAGTATCGCCAAACGGCAGCCGTGTTGGCGCTCGAAGACGTCGAACCGGTCGAGTCCGAAGTGGATGCGCCAGGTCCGCGTGAACGCACGTGCTGCATTTGCTTGGACGATACCAACTCGGACGATGACGACGAGGAACCTGTCGCCTTCGGACTCGTGCGGCTGCCATGCGCGCACATGTTCCACGAAGACTGCGTCATCGACTGGTTCAATGCCAGCACGACGTGTCCACTGTGCCGCGAGAACGCCGTCACCGAACCTCCCACCTCATTCGATGTGTCCATGTACTCGGAGCTTGAGCGCCGAATGTCTAGTCTCGTCTAATGCAATGTCACCGTTTGCTCTCTTCATCATCAATGTCTGGCCTGAATATGCGTGCAGTACGACAGCTACGCCGTCATTTGTCAGTTCTAGTAAGCACTAGGAGGCGAGCAGTACAGCACACAACCCATGTACAGGACCCGGTCACATGTCGCAGTCTGTGACGTTGCGCACCTCGCTCAATGGGTTGGCACAGGTTGTACGCGTCAATGATTGTTTGGTCAACCAACTCGTGGCGTGCGATATGGTGTCCACGGTGCTGTCGCCGTTGGACAGAACGGAGCCTCCCCCCCCGATCTGCAGTGCGTGGATTGCGACGGCCTTGAGCATCACGTGATTGCGGCACTATTGACACATCAACAATGACTGACCAGTGCCAAGCGAGTCGTGTGTAGTGCAGTCGCTTGTCGCTTCGTAGTGCTCGTATGCGCGTCGATAACAAGTCCGCACAGCTGATTGACGGTGCTGCAACGAGACTCTGCAGGGATGTGGCGTAGTGGTGCCCCAGGAACGCATTTCATTCGCGTATCTTGTGGAACAACGGTGCTCTTTGCGCTGTGTTTGTGTCACCGCGCTCGCTATTTTGTTCGCTGTGACAGTTGGCGGCAATGACTATTTGGCATTTCCCAATCCTGCCGAGCTAACTTTGACGACCTCACTTCGTCGCGGACGCAACGGAACGCTCCGAACGCTGCGATTCGCGCGATCGGCTCATCTAGAAGATCGACGCAGAAGCACACGATGACAGGTTGCACGCACTGCTTGACTTAGGGCAGAGCGTAATGGCATCGTGACAACAAGGACGTCTTAATGGCGTCAAGGCAGCACGACCACGATCGTCCAAATCGCCGCCAGGTAAGGTAGAGTATCGGCCGCCTTAGCCGTACCCGACATGCGATCGCACGCGTGCGGAATCTGGGCGACGGCAGGTGTTTATTGCGCGCACAACCAGCACAACCCGACTCTCGGAGCCTTGTTATGGTTGCGGTGACTGGTTGGGCTGCAGAGCTCAGCAATAATTAGCTCGCCTACAGCGATATCAGAGTTCCCCCACAATGCTTGTTCTTATCCAATTCTAGAGCGCGTATGGGACGCCGTTGGCGACGTCGACTCGTTCCAGGGCATTCGTGGCATTTGATTGTTGCTGGTTGACACGACAGCGTTGCCGGACTCCTCGGCATCAGGAACCAGCTAACAGTGACACATATGGCTGCCCCAACGTTTACCGAAGGCCGACACTGCCTTCGTCTCAACCAAAGTGCGGCGTGAGCTAAGAATGGCAAGTCTCCTCGTCGAAAGCAGCCACCGATTTCCATGTTGCCCTTGTTCCTTCGCAAGCGCAGCAATTCAAGTTGCAATGCACGTAGCTGGACGTGCCGCGATTGAAGATCGGTGTGGCCAGGATGCACTTCTTGCGCGAGATAATCCCTGTTGAAGACTATCTTGACCCCGTGCTCCCCATTCTTGCCACAGCGCAAGCAAATGCGCACAGAACAACCACCAGCTACACGCGTATTGGTGGAACCTGCGCTGCTTCCTTTGCATGCTGAGCAGCCATGGTCATGGCCATCATTGAGGCATCTACCTAACGCCCACTTTCATCTCAGTCTTGTCACGACCAACGTGATTGCGGTACGTTCAAAGACAGTTGTACGCTCCACAGTTGTCTCGAAGCAGCGTCGTTTGTAGCGATCGCCGTGTCCAAGCGTCGCTTGCGACGGGTTCTCCTCCATGCTACATCAACTGACTTTTGCGATCGAGCACTGCTGTTGGAGCTTGTTCTCGCGATCGCGGTGATAGACCTATCGCTGGCTCACCAGGGTGCGCAGCAGAGGGTTCGCAACTTCATTTCAATTGATTTAATGCTGAAATGACGTAGTGCGCTCGTTTTCCTTTGCTTCCACCGCGTACATGGATGGCGGAGTGTCTTGTCCCATTGACGCTTTAAATGCTGTGCAGCGAATCCGTACCGGTATGCTGCCCTGTGAAGGACAATGGGACGTGGTCTTACTGGGGACGTTCTCAAACAGTTGCTTGCCCTCGCAATCATCGGATCTTGTGCTGAGGTGCAATGCTGTCGGATAAGTTTGAGTCGCTCAGGTCCGACTATTCTGACCTTTGCTTATTTGGTCTTGGTGTTGGATGCTTTGCTCCCGCGTGCTCTGACCGCAGCCTGCTCAGACAAGTGGTCTTCGGCTCACCAAGTGCCTCACTTTCTGAAGACAGCGAAGGCAACTCAAACGAGAGCCCCTCACTTTGGAAGCAAGCGCCACCCGCTCACTCCCATCATGGGCATTCTACCAGCAACAAGCCACGCCAAGGTCTACATTGACAACAAAATTAAAGCACTCCCTGCCCCACCTGCTGCCTTAGTCGGTCACACAGAACAATCATCGCGGACGCATGCCACAAGGCCATGTGCGCTCACTCGTTCATGTCAGCGCATGGTGCAGATGACCGATGACTTACACCACTGGAAGACCAAACACCGCTTCCTTGGTCGCTACTCAGTTGAAAAACTGCAGCTATTTGACCGCTACCAGCGAGACACAAGCTATGCGCGCGTGTTCATCGTGCTGATCTTCGCTATCGTCCCTTCCATCGCTGTTGTTACGATGCTCTTCGCCATTCCATTGCAAGATCCAAATGCAGGTGCACCAAGTAACACGATAAGTTTCGTCAGGTCGGCTCTGACGCACTCGATGTCAACTGCTGCGCTGATGCTAGTGGCCCATAAGTCAATGGGTTGCCCACCGGTAACCAAGCAAGACTGGGCTCAGATCTTCACCGTGTCCGTGTCGACAGGCGTGATGCAAGAGCTGGTGTGGGTGGGCATTGCCTTTGTATGGCGCTTTCCTGTTCCATTTCGCGAAAATCTGGCCGTGTTCCCCTTCATCATCTTCGTTTCCCTGTTTTACAAGATATTCGCTCGCGACTTCCTCCGCAGACACCGGCTTCAAATCAAGCTCTACATGCCTGTCTTAGCCACTCAGTGCACACTAGTCTTCACCTTCCTGGCGCTCGCATTCGTCTTCGCAAGCGTGTCCTTGTGGTTCCAAGTGGTAATGGTGCTCGTATTCCCCATGGTCAAGCTGCTCCTCAAACACTGGTCCTGGGAGCGCGTTCGACAACTCAACGACCTGAGCACCGACATGACCATCTGCTTCATCGAGATCGCGTCGTCCGTGTATCAAACTGTGTGCATGCAACACGTGAACGCCCCGGAGGTCGTCGGTCTGTTGATCGCAGTGGACGCGCTGCAGGCCGTTCTCGAGGTGCGATTGCATGTCATTCATCCGTTCATCGCAGACGGTCGCTCGAGCATCCGCACGGCGTGCAACATCGTGGAGAGCTCGCTGTTTCCAGGTCAGACAGAGGGGCGTCGCGCATCTCTTGTCGCCATGGTGGCACCACGAAGCCCATCAGAGGACGACATCAGAAGCACGATCCAGTCCAGTGTTGACGCGGACTGTGCTGTTCAGTCGCGCATCCAAGCACGAACTGCTGGACAAGTGGAACGACTGAGTTCCGCGAAGCTGGCGGTGTCTGTGGCGCTCGATTCGGCTGCCTTGAAAGTCAACCGCCGCAACAGGTATCTAAACCTACTGGATCTCGCTCAACTCTCAGAACGTGAAACCAGGTCGATGTCATCCGAAGAATCCATTCATGAAATTCCACCGCCACCATCGACTTCTTCGCCGGTTGTTCCGCTTTACCAGCATGACCACGACGATCCCCCATCTAGCTCTCGCTTGTCGGATTCAGGTGTACGATTGCTCGCACAAGACGACGTTACCCTCCACCGCTTCCGACCTCGTCAGCCCAGTGCCGTGATGATCGATGGCATCATGATACAGCGCAAGGAACAAGCGCGCATCCTGGAGCAAACGCTGCAGCTCTTGTTCTCGTGCGAAGTGCTGTTGTTCGTCGAGTTCACAGAAATCGTCATCCCGATCCTATATGGTAAGTGATTGTAGCGCGTGTTCGCGTATACGTAGAGATTTGATGACTTCGTAACTCTCTGTGCTGAGCAGCCATACTGACGACCTTCCTGTGGCATCTTCCGAATGCCAAGTTTCACCTCGTTCTTGCCGAAATGTCGGGAGCTGATTTGGTTGCGATGCTGCGCAGTTGCCTGCTCTACAGCGGTCTGGAGGTGGCGTCATTTGTGGCGATGGCCGTGCTGATGCATCGTCGGTATGGGTTTTCTGTGCTGCATCAACTGGCGTTTGTGATCGAGCACTACTGGATGGTGCTCCATGGCAAGTTGCTTGGGTTCGTGATCACAAGCATCGACTTAGCGATGGTTCACCATGGTGCCCAACACATTGTGAAGTTTGGAGGTTGGCACCCAAGCTAGGAAACTGATCACGTGACATCATTTTTGCGTTTCAAAGATCTTTTCGCGTGGATTTTTCTATTGCTTTGTGACAGCTCAGTGGCAACACGAACTCATCGGGACACCCACGACAGACACACATCTTTAGTTGGCAGCCACACAACGGCGCCAAGTTTTATATCATATGGGGAAGTCGCTCCGTTCACAGCGCGTTGCTGACGCTGAGTCGCTCGGTTCACAGCGCGTTGTTGACGCTTTGCTGGTACAGCAACGTGGATGTTTGGTTGGCCTGATAAAGCAACGACTCGATCGTTGAGTGCAGGTCCATGCTGGAGAAGCGCGAGTTGACCTTGGTGGCCACTTCTTTCTCCAAATCATCGAGGCGCTCATCTTCTTCGTTGAACGTGCATCGCGAGCCTTCGATTTCCTCCAGATCGAGCAGATCGAGCTCAAAGGAATCATCCCGGCGCGTGCTGCCGCGACTGTCGACCGACGAGTCCACCGAGCACGTCTTGGACGTTGCGCGGTGCTTGCGCAAAAGGCCCGACGGGTACATGTCCATGTGTTCCTTGCCCAGTTCCTCAATGCGCAGCCAAATCTCCATGAGCAAGAAATCCATATTGCATAGCCACTCGCTTGAGGCGTGGCTGGAGGCTTCTTGCTGCGTGGCCGACTTCCACAGGTCGAGTGTTCCAATGCACTTGTGACCAGTCGAGGAGTAGATGGGGAAGCTGAGGAACGAGATCGCGCCCGACTCCACCACAAGTGGATGCGCCCGGAAGCGTTCGTCCGTGGTGAGATCAGCCACGAAGAATGGCGCGTCGTAGAACACGGCATACGAGCTGGCGCTCTCCTGTCGTGGCAGGACGTCCTCGATCATGCGGTGGTGGTGCTCGACCGCAGATGCACCAGCGAGGCAGTACGTCAGCTGGGAGTCGACGACATTGACGGCGCTGTAGTCCCACTGACTCGACACTTCGAGAACTTGCTGCACCAGCTGTTCCAGCATCTCGTCGTGGCGCAGGAATGCTGTCGAGTCGTTGTCGATGCCGATCGATCGCAAAAAGTCGATGCGCGGCTGCTCGTTGCTCTGCACAGGCGCCTTCGGGAACGTGTTGAGCCAGTTAAAGTCGAGCTCGTAGTCGGCGATCGGTGTTTTCAGTTGCTCGAATTTGGCACGGAACTTTGGCAGTGGCGGAGCGCCGGCACCAGCGTAACTAGCGCGGTGCAACTTGGTCGCCGCCACGCCTTGCTCGACGTTCGAGTTTCGTCGGTGCTCGAGCGTCTGTGCTCTGCGCATGCGCGTAAATGAGCTCAAGTCTACATCGTCGTCGGCATCGCTGTCAAAGTCGGGATCTAGCAGTTGCACTGGCACCGAATGGCGCTCGGCCACAGCTGGTTCCGGCGTCGCTGGCTCGGCGACCACTGCTGGCGACTTGGTTTGCTGTACCGGCACCGACGGTGCTGGCGATGGTGATGGCACCTTGGCGTTGCTGTGCTCGTTCTCTTTGCTCTTGTTGGTTGTGGGGCCGTACAGACACTTGTTGCAAACACGCTTCTTCTTGCGCGTGAACGTCGGGTTGGCAATGACCGACAGGCACTGGTTGCACGCAGCTTGGTCGCACACTTCGCAGTGGTGCTTCCATCGGAACGCATTGAACTTCTTGCGGCAGATCGTGCAGCCGCTGTGAACCGTCACGGTCCTGCGTCGGACCGTCGGCTGCTGGCTTGCACCAGCGTTCCTCGTGCTCGTCGTTCTCGTTGGTGTCTTCGTGTACTCCTTCACAGCGTGGCTGCTCTTGCCGACAAGCAAATGCACACGCGTTAGCGCCAATGCGTCCTTGAGCATCACCTGCTGCTGGGTCGCGTACGCGTGACGACCCGTCAGCCTCCGCCGGTGCGTCGGGTCCGAGTTGGACGTGACGACCACCTCGAGAGTGAGCACGTTTGGCTGCTCGGTTTCCTGAACAATGTACGTGATGCTGAAGTCGTTGCGCGAAAGGCACGAGCGCTGGTACTCGCGACGGTGCGAGCCGTAAATGGGGAAGTCCACTGGTCGAAGAAGATGGATGATCGATTGAATCGACTTGGTTCGGATCACTCCGTTGTCATCAGATGCACGCACTTGGCGCGATCGCTGCAGCCGCGTGTACAGCGTGTACTCGAGCAGCAAGTGATTCTCGGTGCCCGGAGCGCTCGTATACGGACGGAAACTGGCGCACTGCACGTTCACGTGCTCGCGCTCGCCGGTCGAGTGCTCGATATGGCGATAGTCGACGATCGAGCCACCGTTGTAGTACGAGTCGGTCAATAAACCCGCCAGAAGCTGGTGACGGTACGACGAGCCGAGCACAGCCTCGAGTTCGCTCAGCGTGTCGCGCACCTGACGCACGGCACGCACGTAGTGCGTGTTGGTCGTCGGCACCGTGCATTCGTACAGCACGACGTCTTCCTGGGGCTGCTTGCCCACGACTTTCCATGGCAGGGATTGGAAAACCTGCTTGGCAAACAACCGACCACAAATGCGCGCCTGCTCTTCGTTCTGAATGACTTGAAGCTTGGGCACCTCATTCGAGTGGGGCGGCGCCATGATCAATCACACGGGTCGCACCACACGCCGACGCTCGTGCACAACCACGCGAGTGTGAAAGTGCGGCAGCAGCGAAGCTCACGCAGCCCAACAACAAGCACGAGAAGCCACAAACCACAACTCGCGCAGACGACGACGCGCAGCCGCTGTGGAGCACGCAAGGATCCAGCCGCGCCAGCGGGGAAAGCAAAATGCACACGGCCAGGCACGACGCCGCACGCGGTGGGCCAGCTGGCAGAGACTGGAAAGAGCGAGACACTCGGACGCTGGAGAGAGCAAGCAAGCCAGCACCGCGGGGCAGGGCAAACACCAGCGCAGCAACAGAGAGCGTCGATTGGTGGCATGCGCCGGATGGAGCGAACCAGCTGGCGGTGAGTCGTTGGCTCGGCGCCGCCAGCCCAAGAACAGGCGGGGCAGCATGTGGTTGGACTTGGGCAACCACTTCGCGCAGTTGTTGAGCCAGCCGGCTTCGTGGCCACATGCCACGCTGACCAATTCTCCGCCACCAGCTTGATGGCGCCCACACGACAAACGAATCCAGCAAAACGCTGCGTTTGTGTCAACGAATTCCGTGGGGGGAACGCAAGGACTTGGGGTTCGCTTTCGCACCATGGACGCATTCGTGACAACCGTGCAGAGGACGTGGTGGCGATGATGCCATGGATGAACACATCGTTTCAGCAGTGAGAGGGTGGGTTGCATTGCCTTCGCTCCAGTTTCTTGCGTTGGTCTGCCTCCATGTCTGCATCTCGTCATCTCGAGTGCACACGGCCTCAAACGCAGCTGCTCCCAGGCGCTCCTGCCAGTGAACATTTTGGGTGTCGCACCACAGTCGGACGATTGTGTGTGGGGCGCCAGCGACACTGACCGCACCCAACCTGGAGGTGGGCACCTGGCTGTTGCACCCAGCAACACCCTCACGCCAGGATGTGGTCTCGCACTTGCTGACAGACGCTTGGAACGCCCAGACTCTGGATTTGCCATTTGACCGCCGTCGTGTGGCGCGAATTGTGGCTTCAACTGCACCAGGAGGAGTGCCGCGCTTTTGGCGCCACTGCCTGTCCTTTCACAAGGGACATCATCAGGTGCCCCCAATATATCGGCACATGACGCCTGTGGCTTTAACGAGGCCACATGTGGACTGGTCGAAGCTGTCAGGAACGACATTTACGACGATGCCGTCAAGTGCGCCCACATGCGCATGCCTTTCGCTCGGCGTGGCACGAGCGGTGCATGCTTCCGAGCGAACACAATGCCCAGAGTTCCTAGTGTTTCGATATAATAACACTATGTGCACAATGCTGCAATCGTTGCGAGCTTCCCTGTTCACTTGGACGGGGTCACGCAGAGTTATAGGTTGCTGCTATCCATCTACCAGATTGGCATCACCAATGATGATGATGATGAAAACTGAGGTATATTTCGTCAGATAAGACCTAATTCCTCGGTGCTAAACCTCCGTGTACCGCAAGAAGAACGGCCGATAGCCGCTGGTGCACTGCTCGCGCCAGTGATCACCACTGAGGTATATTTTCCAAACAGGCAGCAGCTATCCATGAGCGGTGGCCACTCCATACCATTGCTGCTGGGAAACAACCACGGAGCACGCAAAGTAGGGTTTGAGCAATTTGAAGACTGGCATCATACATAATGCGCAAACAACGTCATCCGTTCTCACTCAAACTCAGGTGCATGCTGTATCGCAATGCATAGCGCGACAGTCGAGCGCCATCACACACACACACGCACATATGCACACATCCGACATCACCAACTTTGTGCAAGTCGCAAAGTGAGCCGACGCCAATCGTTCAGGAGCGCGTGTGCACATTCGATCATCTGTTGCCTGCCAGCCAGACAGCACGCAGAATGAAGGATGGCCTCGAGCGGTGCTGCCCCCACTTGCACCGCGCTTGCCAGCTCGCGCATGTGGACGCTTTTACCCGATCCACTGCAGGTTGCATGACATTCCACCCATCTGGTCACTGGACGTGACGCCTGGAAGCGCTGTGATGTCCACAAATTGACGCGGCATCTGTGGGCTGAACACGTGGACAGGCTTGCGAGCAGGGTATCGTCAAAGAAGCCAGACGACAACCACGGCGTCGCGCGGCGCCCAAGAAGGTGCTCGGCTGCAACCTTCAGGAATTTTGCATCATCTTCAGTCTCTGTCTGGGACTTGATTTGCTGCCTTTGGAGGTGAGGCGCCGCTGGTTGCCTCAAGAGTCCGCGACCAGTCGGTGATTTCAGGCGACAGTCAAGATGTCGGGCGCTCCTGCCAACGCGCCGCGACCGCCGACGGCCACGACCGCGCCGTCCCCCAACATCGAGCATGTTGACCGCAACACGGCGGAGAGCGTGGTGGCACTGGATGCTTCGTCTATCTTGAATCAGCCGCACGACGACCAGCTCGATGTTGTTCAAGAAGTGGAGCGACAGACAAATGCAGCAGGTGCGCAAGCACTCGCAGGTTGTTCGACCTTCTGCAAGCACACGAAGTGGAGGCGGGAGCGCTAGTGGCAGCGGTAGCGGCAGCGGCAACGCATCTGCCGGCGCTGATGACAGGTCCACCGGCAATGGCCGGACAAGCTACTTCACGCGCTTAGCAGCGACGTTTCTGACGCACCCACCGCATCCGAGTGAATCCGGTTCCGCACCTCAAGTCGCGCGCGACAGCGAGATGCCTCCACCAGCAGCAGCTATGGCGAATGAGCGGTCGTTCCTGAACGACAGCACGGACGCCTGGCACGGCAGTACCGGTGTTGTGCTTTCGCAAGATCCATTCGCTTCACACGTCGACGAAAGCTCCGAAGCCGCGTACTTGCGAATGAATAGCCAAAGCACAGCCAGCAGCTTCCGGCCCGTGGCGGAGCTGGTTCATCACGCGTTGGCGTCCGACGATCGAAACGCACAAAGCGGTAGCCAGCGGCAGGGAGAGGAACGACCAACGCGATCGACACGTCGGTACACAGATCCGAATGGCACGTTCCGCACTACGACAGTCGAGCGAGTGCGGCAGATTTTTGCATCCAAGCAAGTCCGATGGCAGGACGCGTGGTTCGTCGACATGTGGATTTACATGTGAGTGTGGCGCGCCTTTCCCGTGCGAACGCATCGAATATCTCGTTCTGATGCCGTTCTGTGTTGATTGTGCAGGAAGAACTCGCATCCGTACATCGCACCGACCGCTGCTCATCGCTGGCACCCGTACAAGACGCGCGATCGACTCATTGTGCTCACCCTCGCAGCGTGTGAGTAGTCACTGCAATTCATCCATTCATCGGTCTCCACATGTTCTGAACTGACAGTGCTTCCTACATCGCCTTGTTGTTCCATTCAGTGGCTGCGTTGCTGGTTTGTGGCGCCTTCGCTACCAAGCAGTGCTGCGTCAGCACCAAGCAAGAACCCGTCGGCGTCAACCGCGAACGTCGTTTATCATCACGTCCGGTGAGGTCCCTCGTGTCGACCGAGTCTCTCCCAGCCTGTGCTGGCTTTGGTGCTGAATGTGATGGTTCAACCGTCCTGTGCACGCAAGGATCGTCGTGCTCCAAGACCACCAAACGCTGTGTACCGGTGCTCTCCGCTGCACCATCGTGCACGGGGAGTGGCGAGTGCCCAACTGGATGGACGTGTAGCAGCGCGTCCAGTCGATGCGTCGCGGCGCCCCAGCTTGTTTGCTACGTCCCCAACAGCGCTACACCCAAGACGCACCTCCAGCTCGCGGACACCAACGCCAACAATGGTGGCAACGGCGGTAATGCTGGCAATGGTGGCAATGGAGGCGGTGGCGACATGTCAGCGATTGACGCCATCTTCAATCTCATCAAGATCGCCAACGATCCGATCGCGAGTCCCAGCACTGCTCCAACAACCAGCCCAACTACCAGTCCCACCACCAGTCCAACGACTATTCCTACTACCAGCCCAGATACGCTGTTTCCGGTTGCGACGAAACCACCGACGACGATCAGCCCATCGAGTTCTAGTTCTGGGTCTGGATCCAGTACAGTGGTGGCATCGCCAGCCAACTCAACCGCCAACGCGAGCGCAGTGACGTCGCTGCGTGTGTCTCTGGTCAAGCCGACGGATGGCGGCATCTACGGCGTGTCATCTATCATCCCCGTGGAGTGGCAAGTTGCAGGCAGCAGTCAAGGCAACAACAACCCGATCAAGGCGCTCAATGTCGAGTTCTCGCGCGACGGCAGCTCCTTCGAGAAGATTGCAACCAGCCTGGCGCCGACCACCGACAGCTCCACCAACGTCCAGTTGTTCCATTTCGACTGGGACCTCGGTCAGAACGAGTCGTTGGTTTGCACCAACTGTGTGCTCCGCATGTGCGTCTCCGACCCCAAGCCGCTCTCCAGCCTGTGCATCCGATCGGACGGCGGTGGTTCCAGTGGTTCCGGTGGATCTGGCTCGATGCGCAGCAGCAATACGGCGGTGGAAGCCTCTAACCGACGCATCACGTTCCGCATCGTGCGCGAGTTCGTGCAGTGTTCGTGCGGCCTCAAGCACTCGTCATTTGTCGTCGCGTCGTACGCGATCGCACTGATGCTGCCTGTTGTCATCGTGCTGATGGAGCAACTGGTGACTTTCTACGAAGACACGAAGCTCTGGGCACTCTTTGCTCGCCGTGGGAGTCCGTATATGCCGTTGTTTGGCTTTTACGAGGCGGCATCGGCGACACGCAAGGGTCGCGCCTTTTTGGTCGTCGCGCTGTGCGTGGTCGGGGTTGTGCTGGGTGTGGTCGCAGCACAGGTGAACCAGACCAACTTCTTCCACCACCCAGGTGACATCTGGGTGCTCTGGGTCGTCATGTTCGTGCTGGTCTTGTTCATTGGGTTCGTGTACTCGACGTTCGTGTACGGAATCATCTTCACGGTCCGGTGGCTGCGAGATCCATACAGGAAGGACCAAGAGGGCACCATGAGCGATTTCAGCTTGATGCTCGTCCCCAATAGTTACCGGTGGAACCCGGCTGTGTAGACAGCCATCGGTCCCAAGTATGTGTTTGTGTGGTCGTCCGATGTGAACCTTTTGAGTCTGTTAGCTAGATGAGTTGAAGTGTGCCGTGACATAACAGCAAAACCTTCAGTATGTTCTCCGCCGTCGACGTCGCGTGCCACGTCGATACGAACTCAGTTTCTACATTTTCATACATAGCTAACGTCGTGCACAGGTTGGCGACGGGGGCCATCAGTGGATGGCATTTCAATGAGGATGAACGTTTCCGAACCGCACGATAGGCTGTGCTCCCTGGTGAATCAGCGCCAGTTCAGTCGCTGTGATTGTGAACGCGATCAACCAGTATGACCGAGTGGTGCTCGACCATTCAGCATGTTGAGATATCTGTGGCGACGATTGACGTTTAAGGTCGACAGATCCAGTGCCACTGAGACGGCAAGGTTGCTGTTACCCAGTCGCTCGACTTGACGAGTTGGTTGCGGTTGTGAGCCCGGCTGAGCAGTCCATTCCGCCTGTGTGATCGAGTGCACCTTGCTTCCTCTGCCGACATCGGTGGCATCTATTTGCGCTAACAGCGCCAAGCGATTCTCGTCACCCAACTGCCTGGCCTGGAAACAGCGAACTCTTGACGATGTTGTTTGCGGTCTGAATGCTCGTACGGCCATAAACGATGAACGAACGGATGAACGACGTGCAGACGGACCTCAAGAAAAGCTTGAATAGCGTCCACTGCGATCAACAGACCGACGACCTCCGGTGCGTCTACGTGTTGCGTGCATACAGTTTGGTAGATAGACGAAGCAATCTCGATAAAGCA
Source organism: Lagenidium giganteum (assembly GCA_002286825.1). Taxonomy (NCBI): domain Eukaryota; phylum Oomycota; class Peronosporomycetes; order Pythiales; family Pythiaceae; genus Lagenidium; species Lagenidium giganteum. Next base: position 1,077,547 of record NSDO01000001.1, read on the forward strand.
AATGGGCATGTCGGTGCTCAGGTCGTGAAGTTATCGGATGCGCTCCCAGGACCAGTGTTTGAGCAGCATCTTGACCATTAGGAAGACGAGCACCATTGCTAATTGGACCCACAAGGACACGCTGGCGAAGACGAACGCCAGTGCCAGGAAGCTGGACATCAGCGTGTATTGGGTCGCAATGACAGGCAAGTAGAGTTAAAGGCTGTGCCTATGGCTGGTGACGAAGTCGCGGGCAAATGCCGCGGGAGATGACGATGATAAATCGTCAGGTTCTCACGATATGGAGTGGGGAAGCGCCATGCGAAGGCAGCGCCCACCCGCAGAAACTCTTGGAGCCTGCCAGTGGACAGCGAAATGGCGAATATTTGAAACCAGTCACGCTTGGTAGCCGGTGGGCACCCCATTGACTGACGCGCCACCAACGTGACTGCACTGGTTGAAATGGAATGCGTTAGGGCTGACTTGACAAAGCTCAACGCATTGCGGCGGGGGCCCGATGTCGGGTCTTTCAGTGGGATTGCGAATAAACTTTGAGACGACAGCGATTGTCGGCACGATGGAGAGGATGAGGACCATGAACACACGCGCGTCGCTGGTCTTGTGCTGGTAGCGATCAAACAGTTGCAGCTTCTCGACAGCGTCGCGGCCGAGGAAGTGGTGCTTCGTCTTCCAGTGATGTGCGCCATGAAATGGTGGCATAAGGCGTTGCCAGATGCACGTGAGCCTGGTGGACGCCATGGATTCGGTTGACGCGGGTAGTGGCTAGTCGGAAGCAGCGGGGGTGAAATGTGGAGGGCTTGCCAATGTAGGATCGACCTTGGCGTGGCTCCTGCCTCGGAGAAAGTCCATGATGGCGGCTGTGCGCTGACCCATTGCTTCCACGCGGCTATCGCACTCGAGCGCCGCACGCCGGCGCGTGATGGCTGCAAGAGCTGCTCTACTTCTGGCTCATAGTGCCATGACGTAACAGCAAACGAGCTTGTCCCTGACAAGCGCTACGTGAAAAAAATGGGTTGCACGATCGTCAGCGGCTCGGCGAAGGCGACAGGAGACTCGACCAGCAGCGAAGTTAAACGTAATCCATCGTCCATCCTTCTTGCAGGAGACTTGGCCAAGTCTGTCGTCGGCGAGACGCAAACACCGTGGTACGACCACACGGAGCCATCGATAGCCTGCTAATTTTGAGCCACGTGACTTGTTTCACGAGTTTCTGACGTGCTTGTGCGAAGTTGGGGAACAACTGTGACATGCGAGTGCCATTGATTTGCTGTGAACGTCTGCACCAACCAGGATAACCTCCTGCGACAGCCCGTTGGGAGAAGTTGACTATCAACGTTCGATGCACTCGCTAGACCAACGCCTACCTTACTACAGTTGTAGACAAGACACCTGACAACACATAGTGACTGGGGCAATAGAAGAACGGCCGCAGGTCACGACGATATTACGGAGTTCTAAGGAAGTCTCGTCGTTCCTGATTCGATTTCTGCAGCGTTCAACAACTAAAGCAGGTAGGCTCCAAAGCTCACGAGTCTTGTTGTGATCACGAATCGAATTCATTTGGCGGTGACGCAAGAGTACAGCCACACTTGCACCCCATTGTGCCGCGCCCTGGACCTCATTGTGAAGACGTCTTCAACATGCAAAGTGCGCTGGTGACAGAGCGAAGTACATCGGTCACGCGACGTGCAGCAAATGCGACCAAGCCATGTCGCGCGTGTTCACAATCCGCAGCAACGTTAGGTCGTGCCGTGGCACATCTGCCCCCAATGGACGTCGTAGGACCACTTCTGGCAAAGCAAACACTTTCTTGGACTGCAGGCAGCACACTTGTGAGCAGCTCCACCAGCGTAGACTGAGCAAAACCCACGGATCGCTCAGACTGATCAGATTGAGCAACGCAATTGCGGCTGTCGCGTCGTGACGGCGGCGGTCGACCTGCTCCATCTGATGGATCAAGAACGAACGCATGGCGAGCGCGTGGCTGGCTTGGCTACTTCATGAACGTCGTTTGATTCACTTGCGGCGTCTTGGCAGGGTCACTTATGCGCACGGCGAGCACAGCGGATTCACTCAATCGACGCACAACCGCACGAAGCGCCAAGTGGACGTCGGACTCCACTTGTTCCGGTGGTAGTCCCTTGTCCACGATTTCTTCAGTCCAGTGAATGCACTGAGAGATCGTAGGCCAGAACACGCCAGCCGTGTAAGGCACTGGGGCGTGACGGCACACGACTGAAGTCGTCCAAGGGGCCGTGCGCGGTCAAGCCCATTGAGGCGATATCAGCAAGAGATGGAGTTTGCTGCTCTCAGATTCAAACGGTGGCGCCCACGTGTGCGGTTTGATGCTGTAAGAAAGAGATCAATAGGATTCATCCGACGTGCAGCAAGTCTGACCACGGAATGTCGCGAGTGCTGACGATGCGAAGCAAGGTCAGGTCGTGCCACGGCACATCAGCTCCCAATGGTCGCTGCACCACACCTTCCGGCAATGCAAACACTTTCTTCGTAGTCTGGGACTGGACGTAGAACACTTGTGAGCAGCCCCACCAACGCATCGAAAGAAGAACCCATGGATCTGTCATGCTGATGAGGTTGAGCAGCGCCACAGTGGCCGTCACGTCGTGGCGGCGGTCGGCAATGTGCTCCATCTGGTCGATCAAGAAGTTATGGCGTGCGCGCTGATGGGCTGGCCACTCCATGATCGTCGCCCGACGCACTGAAGATATCTTGGCAGGGATGTCGGCGGCCACGGGGGGCGCTACCGATGCCGCACTAATCTTCTTGATCGCTGCACGGAGCGTCAAGCGGCGCTTCGAGCGCACCTGTTCTGGTGGTAGCTCCCTGTCGACGATGTCTCCAGTCCAGCGAATGCACTGTGCGATCGTAGGCCAGAAGACACCAGCAGTGTACGGCACGGGCACACGCGACAGCAGGCGTTTGCCACCGATGCGTTTCGCAGCATGGGATGCAAGGAAGCCAAGCAGGCAGACCACGACCAGGATACAGAAGAAGAACTTGAAACCCAGGATCACGCCCTCGAGGAAGACGTTGCCGCGCGCATGGTTGCTGAACACAAATTCATTCTTGAGCATCACCACGTTTGATCGCGGTGGTAGCTGTCGAAGCGTCAACATCCTGCTGTCACGAAACGAGACTTGGCGCAGATGGCACAGCATTGTGATGCTGGAGAGAATCCCCAGCGCAAAGCCCGGTACAGTCAAGATTCCTGTTTGAGCCGGCCACGAGTGCCGAACAACGCAGCGCCGTATGATGTGCGCCAGCAGCGCGAGCAACCAGACATTGCGCATCTGGATGGCCGCGATCTGGAAAAATGGCCGCCACTCGAACTTGTATTGTCCAAGCGCCTTGGCAAAGTGCATGGCGATCCTCTCTTGCGTCAACGGAGCATCAATGATGTGCGCCAGTGCGTAACACACAACGGGCACGGGACTGCCGTACACGAGCGATGGATTCGGGATCCGCACAAACAAGTGGATCGCCGCTCGTAGTCGTCGCCACTCACTAGCTTTGGCGTATTTCTCTTCAGCTGCGCGAGTGATGTAGCACCCAACTAGCAGCAGGATCACACGAAGGTAGAAATGCGCTTGCCCGACGGAACGCAGAGTCGACACAATGGTGTACCACGACGGCACGTCCGTCGTGAACACACCCACATCGTAGCGGTAATCATCCACCACCAACGTGTCGCACTGCTCCACTCCCAACGTTGTCTCGGTACAATTGCGCACGCGAATGACCGTCGACACGTCCGTCTTGCGACGCGCCATGTGTCCAAGCCCGCCCTGGTTCACTTGTGCGTCTTCGTTGCTCGAGAGGACCGTCAAGTCCACCTTGGCCTTCGGGTTCTTGAGCTGCGCCACCATCACGCGACGCATCGTGTCGGCCCACATGACGCCCACGCGCTTGCACGCCGTATCCGTCGGCAGGCACGACCGCGCGTAGTTGATCCAAAGGTCGTCGCAGAAGTGAGGACGCACGCCGCTGGCTCGGAAGCACAGCAACCGACCGTCAACGATCCACCGTGCGCCTGTGGTGCCTGTGGTGGTCGTGTTGCGCCTCAGTAGCAGCTCGGACGGATAGTGCAGCACTTGGTTCGTGCGCCACACTGGTCGAACGAACAACCACGGCAGCAGATAGTGGTGGATCCGGTCGTAGAACTTGTTGCTCGATCGCAAGACGAGCTCAACGGCTTCGCCGGGTCGGCCATACGGCTGCGGCAGCGCCTTCATGCGCTCCACGAGCTCGTCGATGAACTGGAACGCCACGTCGGCTCCAAACAACACTTCATCGTTGCATGCGAACTCGTAGAAGAAGCACTGTGGAAACGACGTCACGTTTAGTGCCTGCGCCGCCGCGCGCCACACAATGGACGTGCTCGAGTACTTGTACGCCCACACGGGTGCAGGCTTGGTCATGGCGGTGGCCTTGGTCGTCGTGTTGATGGAGTAGCTCCATGGCCCGAACATGGAGATCGAGTCGACTTCATGGACGCCGTAGGTGAGCTCGAGGTTGTGCATGCCGAGGCCAGAACGGGGAATGTCGGAGCACAGCAGCACGTACGTGAAGATGGTGAGCAGGTGGCGCAGATACGAGAAGCGCAGGCACTCGTCGACGAAGTCGGAGCGCATGCGGCGCTGCTGCACCAACGTCTGGTGGATGAGCGCAGCATTGGCGTCGTGCGTGGTCTCGACGGTGCTGGCCTTGTTGGCTACGACAGTCGGGCGAACGCGAGCACCTTGGAACATGGATGTCCATGGAGCGCCCATTGGTTTGACCTCGTGATGCACAGCCACAGCGCGTGTGAAGACGCAGTGACACAGGTGCCCAACCTCCACTTGAACTGTTTCAGTGACCTCTCCACCGTTCCAATGGCAGCGCCACCACCAGCGCCGCATCCATGTATGCAAATGCACCAGTGTCTTATAAATACATGAAAGCTGAGCAGGTCGCAACCGCCGAGTCAGCGACCGAGCGGCGCATATTCCTGTGCCCATCATCATGACGCAACGCTTCCATGTCTGCGACGTGTGACCGCTCACACACACACTGACACTCGGAGCAGCAGCACCGTGCGTCGTCGCTTAATTCCGACATTACGTGCGATGATTGGTTCTTGGCGGGAACTGCGTTCTCATTGGTGAATAATGTGTCTGACGCGCCTGTGATTGGCAGAAACGCTTGCAGTCGCTTTTGGCCATTCATCTGCTCGGCGCTGTGCTGTTGGCTGGCGTGGGGCGCCTGGCGCCGCCCTGTGGAAGCACTTTCCAAAGTCGATTTCTCTCCGAATAAAAGCAAAATGGTACGTTGCAATCATGGGCGGCCTGGCCGGCCACCGCGCGCGGAGAGCGACCTGCAGAGCAGCAGCAGACGCAGCAGACGCAGATGCAGATGCCACGGGCACTAAAAGTGCCGAGATCGACTCCGAATCAAGCGAGAACAGGAGGGACAAATGGAACGCGTCGCGTCGATCATCGTCGTCATCATCATCGTCATCATCCTCATCATCATCATCATCGCGCTGATTGATGATCCGCGACAGCAATTGGTGGACGACGTGGTGGACGCCGATGCCAGCGATGTGAACGAGTTGGTGATGCGCTCCGACCGAAAGCGAATGGATCGACGGCCGGTGACTCAAGGGAAAGCGGCCGCCCGCTTAGCACGGACATTTGTCACTGATGATGATCGACGTCTCTGCGTTGCGTGTGCTTCTTGGTGGTCACTGCCTTGTCGACGTTCGTGTGGATAGTTGCACGCGCGACAACACCTGCGTTGCTGCTCTGCCGGTCGCTTGCCGTTGCGTGGGGGCTGCAAATGTGTGCGATGTGATGAATTGGATGGCTGACGGTGATGTGTTGATGGTGATCAGGGCAAGCGCACTAAGAAGGTTGGCATTTGCGGCAAGTACGGCACCCGTTATGGTTCGTCGCTCCGTAAGGTCGTGAAGAAGATCGAAATTGCCCAGCACAGCAAGTACAACTGCGCGTTCTGCGGCAAGGACACCGTCAAGCGTGAGTGCACGGGCATCTGGAAGTGCAAGGGCTGCTTCAAGACCATGGCTGGCGGCGCGTACTTGCTCAACACGCCATCGGCTGCCACCGTCCGCTCGACGCTTGCTCGTATCCGTCGCGCCAACGACGAGAAGGCGTAAATGGCTTGGTTGTCAGAAGTAGAGGCTTGCTGCAAAGGAACCCGCTTTTAACTAATTCAGGAGAGATATGGCGATTCCCGCCGTCGCACTCAATGACACTGCTCGTTCCCGTTGTCAATGACAAGGACTTTGTTGTTCATGCAACGAGTTAGCCTTGTGACCGCAAGGCGCGGATTTCACGTTCCGATCTGGAAGATTAAAAAGATCAAAGTGCATTGATGGACCGTCAAAAACGTGAAGGATACGGAGGCGCTATGGAGATCGTGAATGGGCTCTGTCTGTCTGTCTAGCTAGCTATGTGGGTGACTGTGTGTGTTGATTGATGGCCGGCGCCCTGGCACGCGGCTGTCTGGTGCGGTCATTCCGACTGATTCTCGAGCGACTCGATGGCGTACTTGACCATGTAGACCCAGTGGTCGACTTCGGCGTCGCTTTCGACGCCAATGACGAAGAACCGCTTCTGGTTGATCAAGTACTTGCCCTTCGTCCACTCGTTCACTTCGACTTGGAAGCAGTTGACTTTGGCCGCTACGTCTGGATCGCATGGACTCACTTTCGCGCCCTTGAGGAACAGCGACGTACACCGTCGTGGCTGCGAGCCGTTCATTTCATCGTATTGCAGCACCAAACGCGCGTTCTGCAGCACGGCGTAGCGCTTCTTCCACATCGTGGCGTTGCTCCAGCCTTTGAAATGCGAGAACACGCTCGATTGCTTGCGCACAAATACGGGACCGTACTTGAGGCGCACGAACGTCGGAATCGGTTTGAGCACGGGGCTCCGCTTCGGACTCGCGTGCGGGCCACGCTTCTCCTTCGTGAAGGATGATGAAGCTGGGGGGGACTCGAACAGCCGAACGCCAGTGCGTGCTACGGTCATCTCGGATGACGACGGCGCCGTTGTCGACTGTGACGTGCTCATGCCCACGTCCACAGCGCCAGAGCTGGCATTGCCTTCGGATTTTCGGTTGTTCCGATCCAGCGGTGGGCTGTTGGAGCCACGATTGCCTTGGTTGCTCATGTTCTGTGTTGCCAGCGCGTACACGTCCCCGGAGGAGATATGGCGGTCCAAGTGCGTGCTGCTGAGCGTGATCGGGAGCGAGCGATTCAGACTGCCCTTGGCTTTCTCGAAGAACTTGTGGCGCAGTTCCTTCTGTTGTTGCTCACGGTAGTCCGTGATGCGTGCGTTCAGTTTGTCGAGTTGACTGCTCAGCATTTGGCCGCGAATGACGTCCTGCATGAAGCCGTGGTTGAACTCAAATTTGACCTTCAAGTGCGGCGTCGAGCACGTGATGGAGCCCGTCGAGCTGGCAGCAGCGAGTTTGATATCGTTGGACGATGCAGGGCGCGACGGCACGCCACCGATGAAAGTGTCGATGCGTCGAATCATTGCAAGTCTTTCCAGTTCAGCAATGTCTTGCGCAAAATGCGCCAAGTGCGCTTTAATGGGGCAGGAACCACGCAACAGCTCTTCCTCAAAGGTAGGCCCCACCACACTCGCAGTCTTCATAATCATCCGCTGCGACACAGTGAGTTGGTCAAGCAAGGTAGTCAGCACACTCTTGACAGTTCGTGGCGGACGCAGCGCCACACGATTTTTGAGGGACTGCGCCGGAGTCTGCGCACCATCACTGGGCAGGAATATCGAGCGCATGCGGCTCTTTTGACGCGTTGGCATCGTTCCTGCCGCTATGGCGTTCGCCGCAGCGACCAAATTGCGATCCGAGCTTGGGCGACGAGTTGACGACAACGCGTAGCAGTTGCAACAGTGCCGAACAGCATCGCCCGTGCTTCCAGGAAGTTTCCTAATACACAGAGGTTTGCGTTTAGCGTACATCAATATCATCATTGCCACCACGGCATTTTGCACTTACTTTCGACAGGCTTTGGGTGTGCACGGCGTGCAGAAGACATAGCCGCAGCACTTACAACGGTGCTTGTCTTTTGAGGCCGCGAACTTGGTGTAGCAGTGAAAGCAGTACGAGGTCTTGCACTTTTCGCCCCAAGGTTCCTGCACTTGCATTGTGCATGTTTGACGCTTGGAATCAACATTGATCTACAGCCGACCACATACGTCAAGGTCAAAGCCAACGAACTGCACGAGCAAGGCGGATCCATACATACCACTTGTTGTTGAATCATCTCGGAAATGATCTCGCGAAGAAACAACGCGTTACCTTGGGATCTGGAGAGTAAGATGGACATCAATTCTCCCGGAATGGTGCGCACTTTCAAGATCTGGAGCGCGAGGCGCTCGATCAGCGCGTTCTCCAGTGGCTCCATGACCTCGCACGTGGTGTTGTTCATCTTCTTGACCACGCGTAATTGCTTGCGGAAGGATGAGCTTTGGGTATTCTCCGTGAGCGCCATACTTGGGGGGCGTGTACCGATGACAACCAGACAGTTGGTGAAGTACTTGGTGATGATTGTCGTCAGAATCCAGCTCTTTTCATCCATGTACATGGCGTTGTCGAGACAGAATATGGTGGATCGATCGCGTGAGATTGCGTACAGCGCACAGAGCAGAAGGATGCCACTCAAGTCCAGATCTGTTGGTCGCCATTCGCTTTCACGCTCCTCGTATTCCTTGCCTTCGCCGTCTTCGTGCGTCGCAACACTTGTCGTTGGGATCGAAGAAGCGCTTCGATCGTCACTTTCCCGCTGGTTCATCGCCAAATCCATCTCGAGCAACCCCAGAAACCAGGCTGCTATGGCTTCTTCTTTGACCTTTTGGCTGTTTGGGCTTCCCAAGGATCCAGGTACGCACACAGCCACCGCGTCCGAGTCGCTTTCGCTGTCAGAGTCGTCAGCATCGTCTCCCTCCTCTTCCTGGTTGTTTTCCCCATCGCTTTTCTCCGGATCGTCAATGTTATTGCTTGTGTCCAGAAGCCGGATACTCGGGGTTCGCCCACTTGCTCGCATTGATTCCTGCGCTTCGCGATCGGCCAACTCATCGAAATCTGTGTCCAAAATACTGTTCAACAGAGGTGCGTACTCCACTAATTTCGTGTTGGGCGCTGCGCCTTCTTTGATCTTTCGACGCACAAAGATCGCGACTTGCTTGCGCCGAACCACCTCACGTGAGATATCGTTGTTGCGTGCAGTGACGTTTGTGGACGACGTCGTGCTTGAGTTTGATGCGACACTCGAATCGCTGGGTGATTGAATCAATTGCAGCTGCGATTCCGAGTCCCCAAAGTTCTCCAGAGCGCACTTGGACAGGATCTCGGCCCAAATTGCGTACGGCTTGCGGGTCGCGAATGGTGTTGCGGTAGCTTGAAGGATGTTGTAGCAGCCTGCTTCTGGACACGAGAGAGTCGAGCGCAACAGCACCGTTTTCCCCAGTCCGATGTCGCCTTCCAAGACAAACGCCCCACCAGGAGAGAATCGGTTCAAATGTGAGCACTTTTCGAGCAACGAGTCTCGAACTTTGACAAAGTGGTCGCTTTCGATGATTGCCTCCGTATTTGCTGCTTGGAGTTCTGCACGCACTGAAATGCGTCGTTGAGCGTCGCGAACCTGTACACGATGCATGTTTTCCATCACATTCGGGATCGGTGTTGGTCGTAGTGGTGTGTCGGTCGTTGACGTTGGCAATGTACGTTGAGTGCGATTTCCTGGTAGTCCTGCGGTCGGCTTTGCCAGTGACAAGTGATACTCGAGCAGGATCGACATGCGTGGGTACGGTCGATGGATTTTGATGCTGTCATTCTTGCCTTTGACCATAATCTCGGGCCGTTCTTCGAAATGCAGCACGTCCTGCGCATACAGCTTGGTTGATTCGTCCGTGATGACACCACCTCGCTCCGACTTGGCCTTCTGCATCAGCCGCGCCGATAAATTGACGATGTCTCCCAGCACGGTGTATTCCCGCCGATTGCCTTGATGGCCAACGACTCCGCACAGAGCTGCACCAGAAGTAATGCCCACAGAAGCCTTGAGCCCTAACTTGCCCAACGCGGCACAAATCGCCAGCGATGCCAAGATGCCTCGCACGGGGTCATTTTCGTGGGTCACGGGCGGCAGCCCAAAGGCAGCGATCACTGTGCTGCCCTTGTCATCGACGAGGAACTTGTTGATCGTTCCTTCGTACTCGTAGATGCACTTTTGAACCAATGCAAACGCATCCTGGAGCTTCTGCAGCCCTTTGCTGTCCAGCATCTTTGCTAGATCTTCCTCACTTCAACAAATCACACAACATACATACCAAGGGGGTCAACCAGCTGCATCCAATCCAGCCACCAGGTATGGTTGCCGTACCTGAACCCGAGGTTGATGAACAGCACCGTCACTTCGCGCAATTCCGAGCCCCAGAACTCATCCAGCGCATCCAAATACGGCCACACAGCCCGCGATACGTATTGCTTCATGCGACGATGCAGCTGCGCGTCATCGCGTGTGAACGACGGTCGTCGAGAAAAGTTGCGCACGGGCACCGTCACTTGCTTGACTTTGTGGAAGTTGGTGCCCGAGCGGACAGGCTCACCGTCAAAGAATGGGTGCACGAGCTTCCACGCTTCTGGCGAACAAATGACGTCGCCTGCTTCTGCCTGATGCTCCGAGTTGAACGCCTGCTCCAAGGCCGGCCCAACTGCCACGTATTCCATCCGCGCTGTCGATCCGTCGCTCTCGCCACCCAAGTGTGCAATGGTCGCTCCACCAATGCCAATCCCCATCTTGACGCTCAGTACGACCCCTGGTGCTAGCTCGGCCTTGTGCAGGTGTTCCTGGATCCGCAGCGCACACTGAACGCTGCGCCGCAGCAGACTCTCCAGCGTGTCTTCCTTGTTCTCGGGCCAAAAGATGAGCATGGCATCACCTGCAAACTTGAACACGTCCCCACCGGAGCTGGATACGAGGCGTAGCAGCTGCTCAAAGTACGAGTTCAGGTGCTTGGCGAGGTACTCAGCCCCAACGGGTCCGCGCGCCGCCAGCGACTCGGTCATGGCTGTAAAGCCCGACACATCCGCAAACATGCTCACGACCGTCGTCTCGTGCGTGTCGGGCACGCGCTGCTGGTCCTGACGCTCCAGGTAGCGCCGCACGACCGCAGGAAGATACGCCGACAGGCGCACGTCAAGCTCCTTCCGAGCTCCGGCGCTGGTGCGGTCGGCCGGTGGCGAGCCCGCAGGCGGCGACGCATTGCCCGACAGCCCAGCGGCGCAGCTGATGCTGGACGTCTGGCGCTTGTTGGACGTGGCCATGGGCAGCGTGTTGATGCGCGCTGGGAGCGTGGCATGGCGCTTGGCGCGATACTGCGGACGGCTGTCTGTGCCAGGCGTGCCGCCACGTGTGGCGATGGCGGAGGTGGCGGCGTCGGATGACGGCGCAGCCATGGACGCGTGGCCACTGGCGCTGCAGTTCATGCGCAAGTGGTCTGCGCGCACGAACAACAGCGATGGAAGGCGCCGCGTTCACAGCTTGGGCTTTGGCTTGGGGCTGGGCTGGGCTGACTCGTCGGTCACTGGCGCACGTGCACGGCCGCGCACGTGTGGGGATGGCCTGACTTGGAGCCCAGCAGAGCACAGAGCAGGACCGGACTGGTGGGACGTGGTGCGCGTGAATGGCGATGGTTCTGTGCTGGGCTGGGCTGTGCTGGGCTGCGTCTGTCGCGGTGCGTTCCGGTCGCTCGCCAGCCAGCGCCGAATTCTTTTCCATCAAGCGACGCAGCCATTTATTTCCGGGCCAAAGGGCGCCCAGAAGCACCACAGTGCCGCAAGATCGGGAGGGTACGGAGTTCACGGTTCGGAGGTGATTGGTGTCAGGTTCAGTTTATGGACTTTGGCGCCAATATTATTGGCGCCAATTCATTTGGCATACAACGAAAATGAGCTGAGCATGGTGGATGGAAGTGAGATGCGAAATGTGTAGGGATTGCACGTCTGGTGGAGGTACAGTTGTGGGGTTGCTCAGCTGAGATCTACGCTGAGTTTTGCTGAGGAAACGCGTCGAGGTGCTGAAGAGCGACACAACTCGCTCGTTGCGTGGCCGTTTGATCATTGACGCCGCCATGCAAGACCCAATTGCATAATGTCGATCACCATTGAGTCCGCAGTGATGGAAGCATGTTGACGTGGCTGTGATGGCGCTGGTTGTGAGCAATCGTTCGCATTGATTCCTTCCGTTGTTGCTGACTTCAAGTTGCCTTTGGGGAGGAGTGTTGGTCGCCAGCTGGCTGAACTAGTGGCAGGAGCGTGATCTGTACTGCTGATGACTGGTCGGTGACAAAGAACATTGGGTACATGCGTTGGCCCCGACCACGACACTCTGGAGGATTGTATAGGGCGCAGCAGCAGCCACACCAGAAGCACTGCATGCTCAACAGCACGGACCGAAGGCGACAATCCAAGCAGCTGCACAACATCGCACAACGACGCGGGACGGGGCCAGCGATGCAGGCATTCGAAGACGAAAGCCGCCGCGTGCTCAAGAAGCAGCGCTTGTGCGTTCAGCAGGTCGAGAGCCAGCTTGACGGCCTCTTGCGTGAAGTGGAAGTCGCCAAGCAGCGACTTGTGGAGAAGCAGCATGAGTATCGACGGAAGAAGAACCGCTTGTCGCCAACGCGCGCAGCGACCACGTCAGAGAGCAACGAGCCTCGAGCAGCGTCACCGCTGAGCGAAGGCACAGCGCCCGAAGTGCGTGCGGAGGAGGCGAACGTCAACCCTGTGGATGAAGAGGAATCAGCAGCAGGCAATGAGAGACCGGAGACCAGCGAGGAGGAAGAGGACCAAGAGATGGAAGAGATCGTACAGGAGTTCATCAAGCGCGTGCGATTGCTGAATGTGGAGAAGAACGTGGCGCATGAGCTCAAGACGATCCATGTGACACTGTCAAAGTACGTAAAGCTCGTTGACAAGGTGGGTCGTTAACGAATGCGCGCGTTGCGTTGGATTTGGTGTGGACATGGGTTGCTCATACGGGACGACGTATCTTCAGACATTTTGCAATGATATCACGCGGATCTGCAAGACGACAGACTGGGATCATCGGCTAATTTGCCAGTTGGTTGCCGAGTACTTGTATCAAGATGGGCAGATCGACGCTGCCGATGCATTCTGCAAGGTACAAGTTTCCCGCTTCCCGTCAGCACACATCTATCGAGCTCACAGTAGCGCGAATCAATGTCCACAGGAAGCGCAAGTTGTTATTCCAGCGAAAAACCGAGAGTGCTTCGTGGAACTCCACACAATGCTGACGGCAATCCGACGCAAAGATCTTGTGCCTGCGCTCACGTGAGTATTGGTCACAGATAGCTGATCGATTGCATTGAAGCTAATGATGTGGTGGATTGTGATACCAGTTGGGCGCGGACACACAGGAAAGAGCTCCAGAAGTTACACATCGACCTGGAATTTGAGCTTGTACGCCTCAAGTATTTGGAGACGTTGGAGCACAGCAAGGATGTCATGGATGCAGTGAAGTACGCGAGTGATGAGCTTTCCACATTCCATGAGACCCACTCAAAAGGTAACTAGCCTCGATTGTCTGGCATACAATGACCTGTCGCTGATATTTGGTTTCTCAGACGTTGGGCGCCTTTTGAGTTGCGTGTTGTTCAAAGATCGCCTTGCCGATTCTCCGTACAAGGATCTATTTCACAACCATCGATGGGAGGATATCACGAATTCGATTGTCCGTGCTTGCTGCAAGTTGCGCCGGCTCCCGCATCGCCCTTATCTGCAAACTTGGTGAGTTGATATTCATTCGTGCTCGATAGCGCCAGCTGCAATTACTCATGAGTTTGGTTGCCACGAAGCTTGTCGGCTGGAGTCCGTGCACTACCAGCAATGCGAAAATTGGCTTCAGTCCTTGACAACAACAAATGGGAGTCGATGGAAGAGCTGCCGGTTTGTCCTGCTTATTTTGAGCTCTGTCTCGTCATGGAAAGCTGACGACATTCTTGCAGGTTGAGGTCCCATTACCGAACCAGCATCGATTTCACACGGTGTTTGCATGCCCAGTCTCCAAAGAAGAAAGCACGCCAGAGAACCCGCCAATGCTTCTGAAATGTGGTCACGTCATTTGCAAGTCGTGCGTGAAGAAGATCTCGTACAACTTCTCGAGGTACGTCGGTTGATGGCAACATGACTTGCTCCGCGAAATCTCAACCGCCTTTTTCTCCAGACGGTTCAAGTGTCCGACCTGTCCAATGGAGCAAATGGAAAGCGAAACGCGAGAACTGTTCTTTTAGTGTCATCCAGGCCCCGTAGTCAACACCACAGAAACTGTGTACTTGTACCACCCTATTTGTAAACGTTTTTCCAACAAACTGGTTTCGTGTGGCACACCCGCAGATCTCACATTTCCATGAGCTGATACTGGTCCTCGAACATGTCGATGCACTTGATCTCTTGCACAATTGTGTCCGTCCAGTCATTACTCTGCAGTTGAACTTGGATTGTTGACGATTTGACTTCCTTCCGTCTGTTCTTATCGCTGTCAGTGGACAGACTTTCGACGATTGCTGTCAACTTGCCCACATGCTGATAGAGTTTTCGGTTGGATTCCTGAAGCCGCTCGATCTCTTCTTGTTGTTGCGACACCAGCGTCGCCGTGGCTTGAAGAGTTTTCCTCTCTAGCCCATGATCCGTTGCTACCATTTGTTTCAACATCGCCAAAAGTTCTTGATCCGCACACGCGGCATTCATCATCGCCACCGCAAAATCTCCTTGCCATTCTCCCCCTGACGGACACAAACGCAGCCTTCTGCCAGGTTCTTCTGTCAGTGGTGCCTGTACGCCCAGCTTGCATCGTTCCAGATGTCCGCGCAGAGAGCAATGCCTTGCAAACGCTGACGTCGTGAATGGAGCGTCCCAGTTCATGATTCGCTTCGGACCACACCTGCACAATCCCAGCAGCAACCTCGTTTTCAGCGTTGCGTCACCCAATCATTATTGAATATCTCACTACCGGCATTGAATCCACCGCCCTGCCTCCACATCAAGTGCCGCAATGTCTGGGATCGTTGGCCGCTGCTGATCATAGTCGTACACGTCCGCCGCCCATCGCGTCCGCTGCATCTTCGTCGTCTTCCCGCGCACTTTGCAGAATGAAGGTCCTCACTTCAACTTGCTCTTCAAGTCACTGCCATAACCGGTTACGATTGGGGGTATTCTTGGGTGAAGCATACTGTAACCTGTTGCAGGTGGAGCGTCGCGTCCTTTCGGTCGTTGGATATTTTTTTTTATTCATTCAGTCATTAGCTCTGTGACCATGGCCAGCGCCGGGATTCATGCCGAGGCGTCGGATGCAGCCAGCGCCATGAGTCTGGCGCAGTTCGAGGAGGAATTGCGGCAGGCGGAAGTGTACCTGACGCAGGGACGAGATGGCGACCGCGATCGCGCGCTTGGCGCCACGACAGCACGAGGTACGACGGGTTCGTGTGGTGATTGATGAAGAGAATGATGGAAACGACGATCAATCACTCACTCCATCAATCAATCGGTGATCTTCTGTGCAGGAACTGAGCAAGATGACTCGTCAAGACAGAAGCTGCGGACTCGGCCTGCGCTCAGTGTAAGTCACATGTTGAGGGCAGCACAAGCGAAATGTTGTGACAGTGGGAGGTTGCACGGGTGTAGGAGGATCGACGTCGCGAGATATTGGCCAAGTTATCATCGGAACGACAGGCTGCGGTGCGAGGCCGGAATGCGCCCAGAGGCAACTCACCCAGCGCAACAATGTCGGGCGAGCAGGGTGGTGCGTGGCCCGCAGCCACGCCAAGCCGGTATCAAACGCGCGCAGAACGAGAACAAATGATCGAAGGTTTAATGAGCGCTAGAAATGTGGCCGTCGAGTCAACAGGACGTATGCAGATTACGGACTTGTCGGACACGTTGCGCTCACCACCAAAGAGTCCTGGGAGCTTGCGTTCCTTCGGTATGTCGTGCGATATCTACCGACCATCGGGACCTGTCTGACCAAGTATTGCTTTCCTACAGACAGCCAGAACTCTGCCAACAGATCAAACGGATCGGATGGAGTTCTGTACTTTGCGTCTGACATCATGGGTGACACAAGCGTCGATGTGGAGCCTCGGTCTCGTAATGAGTTATTTGGACTTGAACCTTCACATCAAGTCGATGGGACGGAGTACCACAATGCCCGGCAAGAACAAGACACGCGGCACAATGAGCAAGCGAGTGAGTGGATGGCTTTGAAGCAACGAGAGCATTATTCGCAATCGCAGGCTTCGAGTGGCTCGAGCAGCTCGTCATTGTTTGCTAAAGTACTGGGACGAATGCGGGCGGCGGAAGTCACACCGCAGGGCGCAGTGGGGCCTCAACCACGCCAGATGGACGATATGGATGCAATCGCAGCGCAGCGCAAGTCGCTACAAATGCCCTCGCCTCCTTCTTCGACAAAGTCTGCACGGAGAACCACTTTCCCTCCGTCCTCTCGAGAGAACGAAGAGAGCCAAACCGAGCGACTTCCCGACACTGCTATTCAGCATCCAAGTGAGCAATGGACAACGCCTTCGTCATTTCAGCCACGCACACTTCGACGAGCGTCAACGATGGCAACGATTCCGACACCCTCAAAGCGCATCGAGTACTTGGCTCAGCCAAGATCCAAGGAGTTCGCCGAACGCGAACGCAAACGCTTGATGCTGGAGATGGAGCAGTTCCGTGAGTGCACTTTTCGACCAAATATTGCAAAGGTGAAACGTCATTCGACCAAACAAACAAATGCAAAGGACCGCGGACGAACCAGTGCGTTCCCGTGGCTCACTTTGAGTCCACGGCAGTACCGCAAACCTCAGTCGTGGGCTGAAATTGAGCGCCGCAAGCAAAGCGTCATCAAGCGCTTGCATTTGGACGGCACAACGCGCTACGATCTTCGAGAGCGAGCTAAGCAGGAGCTTGACGATCAGAAGATTCGTGCAACGTGCACATTCAAGCCAACGATCAATCCAACGTCGAAATATCTGGTCCAAGTAAACGATTACAAGCCTATTCATGAGCGAGTGAATGATGTCCAGCGTAGCAAGGTAAGTGTGCTGCCAGTACGTTATCTTTTGTGGTGCTATCATCACTCTAACGCACACTTGGTCTGAAACGGAAGACTGAGCATATTCAGCGACTTCGGGAGCAGGTCGAGCAGTCAGAAAGCGCGTTCGAGTTCCGGCCACATATTAACTCAAAAAGTCGTGAAATCGCGCTAACAAGGCGAGAAACTCGTGGTGGCGATGCTGACAGCGAAGAACTCAGTAGCGATGACGACGGCAACAAGCAGTCCAGGATACCTGATAAAGTCACGGATCGTCTTGCGGCAGAGGCAAGTAAACTCTTGGAGCAGCGAGTCGCAGTTCAAGAATACTACGATGCGCTCGATGAACAACCATTCGCACCAACCATCGATGAAAACTCGCAAAAGATTGCTCAACAGAAACCGGAATTTCAACTTGATTTCGTAACGCGGCAACAGTACTACCACGCAAAAGAAATTCAGAACAAGGAAGCGCTTGAAGATTATTGCGATCAAGTCGTTTACGGTGACGTGATGACATTCAAGCCAGATATTGGCAACGCTGAAGAAGTACTCAAGCAAATGCGCCCGCAGTTACTGTCAGAGAAGCAAGCAGACAAACTTTACAGACTCATTTACGACGACCCTAAGAAACTCGAGATGAAGAAACAACGTCTGCGGGAAGAGTACTACTCACAGTATTCGTTCAAACCGGATATCAATCCAGTTTCCAAGGCCTTGTGTCGAGCTGCGAAGCTGGGGGACGATGGAGCGTCCCCTTCCAAGAATACGTCAACGCGTTCACCTGAGCCAGATGATGCTTTTGCTCCAGTGTCACGTCCACGATTCCGGTCGCGGGTTGTTTTGGAAATGAACGAAGCAGAGGAAGCGGAGTGCACGTTCAAGCCCAACGTTGCCTCAAAACCGCGCGTTTGCTTCAGCACATCCAAGATTGAGGCAAAACCTTCCAATACCAAATCACTGTGGAAATCCGACAACATTTTGCACATGATTGAAGCGCAGCGGCAGCAAAGGGATGATGAACTTGAAGCAAAACGGAATGCGCGTGAGCTCGAAGAACTAAGAGAATGTACTTTTCAACCACGCATATCGCGCAAATCGGAGTTATTGTCGCGGAAACAGAAGCACGAAAGCAGTGTCGACCCTGACCGAGCCCCTCGTTCATCGAAGCGAGAGCGTCCCGTCATTGTGCGTGGGCTTGGTCGTTTCTTGGAACTTCGAGAACTGGCGCGGCGCCAACGAGTGGAACAACAGCAACGCGAAGACAGAGTTTTTCAGCCTCAAACAACGTACGAGCCCCGAAATTACACCGTTCCGAAGCCATTCAAACTATCTGAACCAAGTAAAGATGCCATTCGACGTCGGTTGCAACTGCGGGCAGAAATGCGAGCAAAGGAGAAAGAAGAATGTACATTTAGACCACAAACTGTCGAGGGCCAGAATCGCCAAGTCCTTGAAGACCTACTTCGAAATTCGTGAGAAATGAAGTGTTTATTGATCGCACAAAGGTCTCCACTTTCTAGGACTGTGGGCTGAGTAGCCCATGGAAGCGAAAAAATTGGCTCGCACCTTGGTGAACCACTGCAAGGTACGTTGCTGCGATCGCACAGCCTGTCAGTTTGTCTTGCAGCGTCATCCAGTAGTTCTCTAGCACAAATGCCAGCTGATGCAACACTCAGAAGCCATAGCGGCGACGGATGAGCACCACAAACGATGCCACTTCGAGACTGCTGTAGACGAACAAACTGCGCAGCATTGAGTTCAGCTCGGTCTCTGAGATTTCAGCGAGTACGAGGTGATATTTGGCATTGGGCAGGTGCCACACAGTGGTCATGAGCGTTGCTGACAGAGGGCACAAGGATAAAACGAGAGATAACATGGCATCTTTCTGTGGACAACGGATTCGTACTCACCGTAAAGAATCGGCACTGCGATTTCAATGTGCTCGACAAAGGCGAGCACCACACACGAGAATAGTAGCTGCAGTGTCTGCTCGAAAATCCGCGCTTGCTCCCTTTGCTGCACCATGATGCCGTCGATCATGATGGCACTGGGCTGTCGAGCGCAAAAACCATGGAGACTGACGCCATTGCGGTCGCCACAACGCTAACTCACGTGCAGCCACGTGAGCGCCGACGACCGCAGTCTTCTATGTTGGCTAGATAAGCCCCGACCATGGTCGGGCGTGGCGGTCCCCTCTGTTAGCAATGCTATACATATCGAGCCGACTGCCAATGACTCCGCTAAGAATCCGACGACCGACCGGATGTTTTGTAGCACCTTGACCAGCCATTTCCGTCTTTACCAGTTCTCACAAATTTGCCATCGCATCAGCCATAGTGAACAAGGCCCGACCAAGTTGACTGCCCGGTGCAACGTCAAGGGTCAATCGGGCAGATCTGCGGGGATCACGTCACCCATCCACTGATTCATGCTCGCTGAAGGATGACTCAGATGCCACATTGCAGCTTGCGAGGCCTAGAGACTAGTTTCTGTCGAGCACTAGGCGCTTCCACACCGCTTACCCAACCTCGTGCACCGTCCGTTTGGAAATGCTGACAAAGCTAAAATGGAGGTGCGGTAAGCAGCTAACTGTATCCGAGCACACACTCCCGTGTTTTGTTTTTCTTTCCGAGAGATGCTATACACAACGTGTACTGGCAGCAGCGATATGTTATTGAGCCGTCAGATGGTCGGTGATATTCCCACCAACATTTCGACCAATTGATAATGCCCAGGTATCCAAGGTATCGGACACACAAGTGCAACGTAAATACCACAAGCACCACTTGCCCAAGAACAGCCGTGGCTTCTCCTTTTGCCTGATCATCATTATTACCATTGACGTCCATTTTTACCAATCGCTTCGGCAGCTGAGCGCTCATCGTTCTCTTCTATACGCTGATTGAGTTGCTCTGCGCCCCACCGTCTTCCTGTGCTCGCTCCTCCTTCTCCACAATCCCATGGCTTCCATCGCGGTGGCTTCTTCTTTTTTATGGCATGGATTTGATCGCTTCCCGTTTGCGTGGACGCCTCATATGTCTTCCCCTGCAGTCTTTGGTGCCACCAAACGTCTCTTCTCGTACCCACAAAACGCTGGTCTCCTCGCCGTTGTGAAGTTAGCGACACCAGACCTCGGGCTCGCCGCTTGAAGCCTCAGATTGTGTCGATGATGCTGACAAATTTGCGCTCAGCGGTGACTATTGCACGATATTTCTAACGCAGCTATCGTCGAAGAAACGTTGCAACGAGGTGTCCAATCTTTAGGACTGCGGACTCAGTATCCCACGGATGTGAAAGAACTGGTTCGCACCCTGGTGAACCACCGCAAGGTACGTTGCTGTGATCGCGCAGCCAATTAGCTTGCCATGCAGCGACATCCAGTAATTCTCGAGTACAAACGCCAGCTGATGCAACACGGAGAAGCCATAGCGACGATGGATGAGCACAGCCATCACCACAAACGATGCCACTTCGAGGCTGCTGTAGACGAACGAACTGCGCAGCATCGCATTGAGCGCAGTCAATGAGATTTCAGACAGTGCGAGGTGATACTTGGCATTGGGCAAGTGCCACACAGACGCCGTTAGAGTAGCTGGCAAGAGCACGTTAGTACGCATGCGCAAGGGTGGCCAAGCAGTGGCGCCAGTACTCACCGTAAAGAATCGGCACCGTACTCGACAAAGACCAACACCTCGCACGAGAACAGCAGCTGCAGTGTCTGCTCGAGGATTCGCGCTTGCTCCCTTCGTTGCACCATGATGCCGTCGATCATGATCGCACTGGGCTGTCGAGAACGAAAGCGGTGGAGACTGACATCGTCCTGTGCAAGCGCCATCACTGCAGACTGAGAACTTGTGCGAACGCTGGATATTTCGCTTCGGTCTTGAGAGGAAGATGCTCGCTGCTCGTGCTCAGACAGTTGACTCAGGTCGAGCAGATTCACAAATTTGTTGTGATTGCTCGGCTGCACGCTGGTTTCGCTCAGCGCCACCGATGTCGCGACGTTGGCGCTACCCAATTGATCCACGGCTCGTGTCGTTGATGCTAGTTTCGTCAACACAAGGGATGACTCGGATCGATCCGTTGACAGGCCACTGCGAAGATCAACATTATTGACATTCAACCGCGGCAGCACCAGCGCTGCCAGCGATGTTCTTTGACCGAACGAACGCTCGGACTGGCCTGGAAACAGCGAGCTTTCGACAATGTTGATGGCAGTCATGATGCTTGAGCGTCCGTCGACAATAAACGGATGGTTCACGTGCAACCGCACCTCCAAAATGGCTTGGATCGCATCCACAGCAATGAGCAACCCGATGACGAACGGGGCGTTCACATACTGCATGCACACGGTCTGGTAAAACGAAGACGCGATCTCGACCAAACAAATCGTCATGTCCGTCGTCAGATCATTCAATCGCTTGACTCGTTCCCACGCCCAATGCTTGAGCAGCACTTTGACCACGGGGAAAGTGAACACCATGGCGACCTGGATCCACAGCGACACGTTGGCGAAGACAAACGCCAAGGCCAAGAAGCTGAAGAGCATGGAGAACTGGTTCACGATCACCGGCAAGTACAGTTTGAGCTGACGCCAATAGCGAGTGACGATACTGCGTGCGATGGCCCAGTGAGCAAACACAAGAGCTAGAAAGAACGGGATCACTCCGATCACTTCGCGGAAGGGGACAGGATAGCACCAACCAAAGGCAACACCAACCCACACTAGCTCTTGGAGCACACCGGTGAACAACGCGACCGCAACAATTCCGAACCAATCTTGCGATGTGACGGGTGGACAGCCCATAGACTTGCGCGTCACCAACAGAAACGCAGCTGTCAGTGTGCTATGGGCGATAGCTGAGTTGACAAAGCTGGATGCGTTGTGCTGGGGTCCTGCAGACGGGTCTTGGAAGGGAATTGACATTAGCATGCAAATGACCACTGCGGTCGGGAAGATAGAGAGCACCAAGACCACAAGTACACGCTTGTAGCTTGTCTCGCGCTGGTATCGATCAAAGAGCTGCAGCTTCTCAACCGAGTAGCGACCTAGAAAGCGGTGCTTGGTCTTCCAATGGTGCCACGCGACGAGAACGTTTTCTACGCGCTGACAAGCGCTCCTGAAGGTACACGTTATCGGCGCAGTTGGATGCAGCCTGCCACCAGTCCCTGTCGACGTGGCGATGTTGCTGGTGGTACGGTTGTCCACGTAGACTTTCGCCTGGCTTGGTGAACGCGAGAAGGTCATGGGCAAGTGCCAGACGCGGGCGTGGACGACGCACGCACCTGCTTGCGCTCCGACGACAAGCCCTGCGTGTTTCCGGCTCGAGCTCCCGTCCTGAGCAGTACTTGACACGCCTGTAGCTGCGATAGGCTGATGTCGCTAAAGATATCGGTTAAACGCCCGCGACGTTGGGTGCAATCGCTAGAATTCGAAAGCTGTCAGGTCACAGCTAGCAAGCTGTTTTAGCGGCCCAGACCAGGACGTTCGCTATCTTCGCCGTAGTGAGCGCTGCCATGCCTGTGCGCGCTGCGTGCATGCATATGTCGTTGTTGCTGCGTAAGAGAGGCCGTCGGCGAGCCAGGATGATCGATGAAAGTGCCGCGGACTCGCCGATGACTTGAGCACAAAACGATTCGATGATTCCTATCACAAGCGGCTTTCAATTAATTCTGACCAACCTTTGACCAGTGTAGGTGGTGCTCCTGCGTGTAGCAAAACAGAGTTTTGTTCATGTACTAGCAGAGCACTATGTGGCGAGAGGAAGCCAAACACTGCAGCTGTCGTCCCCCTCGAACGGAACGGCAGGAATTTTCCGACCACGTAAGTGAATGATGCCTCCATTTCTTATTGTCGTAGCTTACAGGTCGGTTTATCATGCGTTCTGATTGCTTTTGGTCGCTGTTCGTTTCGGCAACTGAAAGAATTGGCGCAGTGTCCGCAGCAGCATTCGTGGCTCTTTCACTACTACACCGACTGAGTTGCTCTGCGTCGCACCATCTTCCTGTGCTCGCTGCTTCTCCAACGACGCCATGTCAAGCACATCTAACCCCATGGCTTCCTTTGCGGCGGCTTCCTCTTCTTCAGTTCGCATGCTGATTGACAACAGCTGTTGACAGATTTGCTCCAACGCCAGCGGCTTGATCGCGACTTTCTCTTCCCGTTTGAGCGGACGCGTCATGTGTCTTCCTCTGCTGTCTTTGGTGACACCAAACGTGGCTTCCTCCAGCTCACAAATCGTGCATTTCTCTTTCGGTTTGCACAGAATGCAGGGCGTCATCAGGTCCGTGTCATCGTGTATGAAAGGTTGGTACGTCTCGAGCTGCTCGAGAATCCATCGAGATCCGCGATCAGCGCGAATGGCTCGTCGGAACCGGTCTTGTAACATCTGGGCCGTCGCCAATGGCCGCACGATCGCAATTGTCAGGCCTTCCGAACACAGAACGTCGCCCACTTGCGGGCCGTTGTAGTCGTGCTCCGCCATGCCCATCACTTCTACGCTAGACAGAGTCAACATGCCCGTGCTATTCTCCATCTGGATGCGAACGTATCGCCCAAAGGTGTCCACGGGAACGTCCCACGTGTACGTGAGCTGCCCCATAGGCAAGCTGAAGGTAATGAACGTGCTCTGAGACTTGGACTTTGTCACGGAATACTTCCCTCGCTCTTCCAGATCAAACGGATCAACGCTGATGAATAGCACGTACTTGAACGAAGACGTGCGAGGTCGTCGCGTACTTGGAGCTGACGACGTGCGATTCGATTCCATCCGCTCAGTCAGGTCTGCCAACACTGCGAGTTCGTCTTCATCTGGCACCGACGACGGCGGCGGACGAAACTCGATGTGGATCCGCTGCACACGACTGAGCCCTTTGAGCTCAATTTGCCAGAACGGACAAACTTCTTGCTGCGTTTGAGAAAACTCGTTCTTATCACTTGAAATCGCATAATTTGCTTGGCATGATGCGTTCTGGGAGCTCTGCGCTGTGACGACACCTTTTTGAGCGCACAGATTCTCAGGGATTTTGTGCAGACACACGACGCGAGTGGGCGCCTTCACCAGCGGAATGGCCAATGGATGGCCCGTGCATCCGCCGGCGTTGTTTCCCCACGTAAACAACTCGCCCTGTGCGCTCACCACTGCTGTGTGGGCGTTGCCACAGCTAACCTTGCTCATCGGCACCCCCTTGATCTCGTCATTGGCGACTAGTACGAACCGCGGTGTTAACGTCCCTAGCGCATGGCTGCTACCAGCAATGTAAACACGGCCACCGATCATCTTCCCATCCGTGAACGTTGTGACTGACGTCAACACAGCCGTGTGCGCTGAGCCGCAGCTGACTTCGACCAGTTTTTCGTTCTTGAACGGCTCCACCACTCGAGTGGGGCGGTCCACCATATTGAGTTGCCCGCCATTCCGCGGCACTTGATTCTCACCAATGTCGCGACCGTCGCCCAACCCAAGCTTGCCGCCGTCGCCAGTGCCCCACACGAAGAGCGAGCCATCGGTCGTCAAGATTGCGGAATGCGAGGGTCCACACGCAATCTTCCGGACGTTGCATGGCTCAGGTAGATGCAGCAGCATCGGCTCGATCGAAAAGCTTTCCTTTGCATCCACCTGGCCAATACCGAGCTTTCCTTGAGTTGCTGATCCCCACGTAAACAGCTTGCCTTCTGTCGACAGCGCCAAGCTGTGGCCAAACCCGCACGCAACCGACCGAAAGCGCATGCTCTCCAGTGCTGGTATGGTCTGTGGCTTGGCAGAATCTCGATGCCACGCGTCCACATCGTCACGAGACTCGTCGGTCTGGATCCCGAGTCTTCCAAACGACCCGACGCCCCACGTGTACAGCATTCCAGACTGCTTAATCGCCAGCACATGGCGCGAACCCACGGCCATCATTTCCACGGCGTGCTGGCCGTTGTAATACTTGAGCGGGTTTCCTCGTGCCGTGAGTCCCGTTAAGTAGAAATTTCGAGGATCATAGACGCCTTCGCGTGCCTGGCGCTGGAGTCGCTTCTTGGCTTGGAAGATCTTTTCACGTGCGATATTATATTCGCTCTCGCTCTTGTCGCGTTGTTCCTGCTCAGCTTTCTTGATGCTTTCTTGCAGGATTCGGAGCTCGTTCCACAGCAAGTTGGTGTGCGCAATGATCTGCGCCACGGCAGTGTCGTGGTGGTCGTGACGGTGGCGTCGCGCCAACTTATCCTGGTCGCTCATGTGCATCTGGAATTTTTCTCCGAGACATTCAAGCTCAAGTGCCAAGCACTCACCGAGCTTTTCCATTAGATCCAGACGCGTCTGTTTGGCCATGTGCACGCCGCGCAATTCCAGAGACAGCCCTAAATCGTCGACATTGAGCTCTGGTTCCACAGTCTCCATCAACGTCTTGTACGGTGGGATGCCTTTGACGGGGTTAATTTCGAGTAGCTCGTAATATTGACCCACTAGCGCCAATCGCTTGGCTTTCTCCTCCTCCGACAGTAACAGCGGCTCTGGCTTGATGTACACGCGTCGATATTTCTCTCGAAGCAGCAACTGCTGGTGTTCTTTCTGGTTTTCCTCGACTTGTGATGGAATGGCTTGTTTCATCATTTCGCTTCGAACGGTCAAAGGACGATCTAGCTCGGGTGCTTGCACTTTGAGTGTTGAGCCTTGGTTTTGGTAGATGCGACCATCACGAGAGAACGTCATGTTTGTCGGCAAGGTTTGGTCATCGTAGAAGTAGCGCCATTGGCGTTTGTTGCCGCCCCAACAGAACACTTCTCCTGTGTCTGTAATTGCGTATGCGATGGACACACCGCAACAGACAGCTTTGATCCGCTTGCCCCACAGGAATGCTGTCACAAGCGACACTTGCCTTCCCTGGAACGCGCGTGCAGATGTCACAATGCCCATGCGCGTGCGGCTGATGGACGCACGTCGCCCTTTTCGACTGCTGGAATGGGACACGGCGCGATTGACTGCCGTGTTCCGTGGGTTCTCGTACACCGGCGGAATTGCCAGCAATTCTGGGTCTTGCGGGTGAACACGCTCTTTCCACAACGTCTTGACGACGTCAAAGTCCAAGAAATCGGCAAAGTCTGGCTCCACAGTGTCACCATCCAAGCGACCGAAAGCGCCTTTCCCGAACAAGTACACTTGGCCAGCAGCATCCAGTGCTTCGCTGAGCAGCGTACGTGCAAGCAGCAGCGCTTCGTCGATCAGAAACCGTCGCTGCGCCGAGATTTGTTCTTCTTCTAAACTAGCGGCTGCTTCCCACAGCGTCCTCGCTTCGCTTTGTTCTTCGAGGTTGATGATCATTTCGAGCTTCTTCATCAGTGTACTCGTCGGAAGGAAGCGATTGAAGCGTTCGCTTCGGTTGCGCAGTTCCTGTCGAACGTCCACGATTTGGAGCCAGACCTTTTTGAACTGATAGTACGTCAATGCCTCGAGTTCTGGCTGTGGTTGGCCACAGCATTCAAGATCATGCGCATCAAGTTTAGACATCATGAAATCAACGACACCGATAGCGACTGAAGTCCACGTACATCTTCGTACTTCGAGAACAGGCCTTCCATGCGATCGAGCGGAAGCTTGATCCCCATGAATTCGACGACCTCTGCAAAGCCATCGCGATCCAGCACACCCTCTTCACCTTTGTCGAACATCTCGAATAAATCCTTGGGGGAGAGCGACTGCCCCGGCGCAAAGCCGCCCGTGCGGTTGGGATTCTTCGGGTCGCACGCAAACAACGCGACGCGGAATTCCTCGAACGAGATAGCTCCGCGCTTGGTGCGGTCACACTTCTTAAAGTACGCCAACGCCTTTGGCTCCGCCAGTTTGATGTTGAGATCCGTCAGAAGCACTTTAAACTCATCAAAGTCGATGCCGCCGGAGCCATCCTTGTCGTATTTGTTGAACAACTAGCCGTGCAATACCATCAATGAATCAATGATGTCAGTAAAAAACCAGAAAGAGATAACTGTGAGTAGGAATGGCTGCTACGCACCTGTTCCGGATCGAGTGCTGCAAGACTAGCTGCATCGTTGGCGCCATCGCCATCGCCGTGTCCAGCGTCCAAGATTGTCGACTCAATCGGAATGCCATCGATGTACACGACACCTGCGGAGATGGAACACACGGCATGATCACAATACGATCACGGTGTCGACGCACGCGTGGTGCTGGTTGCAATGTACGAACGCTTGCGATACTTGCGTGTGCTCATGGCGCGTCCATGTCGACGGCGGGAGCCATCAGGTTCGAGCAGCAACGCAATATATATATATAAATGCACGCCGTTTCGGCGGTTTTCAAGTATTTTGTCGATAATCAAAGGAAGGAATGCGCGAATCCCCATCGCGACGTTCATGAAATGAATTGCTGTCAGGATAATGATTTGCTGCTGCGATCCTCTGTCGCTGTCTCTAAAGACACAATCCAAGACACTCTCTCTACAATGGTGACGGTGAATCATATCAGCGCCCAGATTCCGCATTTCTCGTTCGCAGACCATACAGTCAAGTCCGACATGTACTTTGGCTCAATTACAGCGTCAAAACGACTTGCTGGAAGAGCAAATGAGCATCACTTTTGATGATGATGACGTGTGTATTGAACAGTTGTTCCCATATCCGTTTCTTCCTCGTAATAAAGCATCACTTTGTTCAGCATGGCGGCCAACTCCGAGGAGTCTAAAGTGTTCTTTTCGCTTCTACACAAAAAGAAGTTGAAGACTCTATTGGCCCAAGTCGCTGGTGATTAACGAGTCAAACACCAACAAACACCATGGATGTAATACACGTAGATACAGTTAGCGACATGCTGTATAAAATGAACAGGCATCTTACAAACCAGCCATCAACGACACGTCACGACACATATCTTCCATCACCATCCATTCCAAGACGAGCTCGCAACCATCCATCAGACGATTGGTCAGTAGCATAGCAGTAGATAGACATGCATGAGATCACTTACCTGTAATTCACTCTTGATTTTGCTTCGATCGCTACACTTGGTAGCACTT
>NSDO01000001.1:1110718-1131841 GCA_002286825.1 Lagenidium giganteum
ATCCATCAGACGATTGGTCAGTAGCATAGCAGTAGATAGACATGCATGAGATCACTTACCTGTAATTCACTCTTGATTTTGCTTCGATCGCTACAATGGAGCTGTGAAGCGGTACCGCGAAGTGCTGGAAAAAATCTGGATGGTGCTGTCAAATTCTGTGGATGTGAAGATTCGTAGTCCGTGGTTGGGTTGCTTGCTGTTGAAGATCAGTACTCCCTTTAGCATTGCTGGGAATTCACCCAACATGTTTGATGCCTTAGCCCAACACCCGTTCGGTGAATTGTTTTGTGACTGAACAATTCGGAGGTCCATGTTTTGTGATCGACAGAACCGTGTTTCTCACACACTCAAACTTTCGCTGAGGCCACGGCGTCAGCCATCGCGATTGCCACGTGAGGTCACGACGTGTCAGCAGCAGCACCACGCAGAGCCACCCAACAAGTGCTGCTGCCTGGCAGTTGCTGCTCGGATCGTCCATGCCGCGTGTGTTGCGCTATCATTTCGCATGAAGCTGCAAGTGCAACAACCGAAAAGTTTGGAGCGACGGAGAACTCCACTAGCAGAGCCACAGATTTCTCCAGAACCTTGCTCATTCCTCAACTTGCATTGATCAAGTCCAAGCATCACGAACAACAACACCGTTCAAGCCACTATCAAGTACAAAATGAAGTCGTTTGCCGGTCTTGTCCTCCTCGGCGCCACCGTCGTGTCGGTCGCGAACGCCAAGTGCCAGTCCGACATCTACGGACGTTGTGGCGATAGCTCCCAGCCACGCGAAAACA
This sequence comes from Lagenidium giganteum, assembly GCA_002286825.1. Lineage (NCBI taxonomy): Eukaryota > Oomycota > Peronosporomycetes > Pythiales > Pythiaceae > Lagenidium > Lagenidium giganteum. Next base: position 1,111,501 of record NSDO01000001.1, read on the forward strand.
ACTGCTGCGACCAAGGCTACTGCCAGCCATGGAACGCTGGGTACTACCAATGCCGTCCCAGCCTCGCCATGTGTCCGACGCAGGAGACCGATATCGACTACTACGGCTTCGACCTCGAGACGATCCGTGGTCTCCAGCCAGGCGAGTGCTGCGACCGCTGCTACCACACGGGCGGGTGCTCGGCCTACACGTTTGTGAACGAGAACCCAGACGGACAGACGGCGTGCTATCTCAAGACGTCGGCGTTTGGTCGTCGTGAACGCAAGGGCGCCGTGTCGGGCCAGCTCCAGGACACGCGCAAGGCGCAGTGCAAGACGCCGGTGTGGGGCAGTTGCGGCAACGAGCGCAGTGGCCCAGGCTGCTGCCCTGAGAATGCCATCTGTCAGCCATGGAACTCAGGCTTCTTCCAGTGCGTGCCACGCCCAGACAACAACAAGTGCCCAACTGTCGAAGTGGGTGTTGACTTCTGGGGCAACGACATTGACGTCAAGTACGGCCTGCTCCCTGGCACATGCTGTGACGCTTGCTACGAGAACAAGGAGTGCCACTTCTTCACTTTTGTCAACGAGAACCCTGACGGACGCAGTGCGTGCTATCTGAAGTCCCGACTCGGTGAGAAGAAGGCCAAGGCTAGTGCGGTGTCGGGCTACCGCGTCAAGATGTAATGAGAGCGCCTACTTCAGATGTGACGTTGTAATCAACACTTTCATATTGCTCGTATACATCACGTTTGCTCATGGAAAACCGAGAAAGACTGACGGTTGTGCGATGATGTGTCGCTCTGGCGGATGCGGGAGGGAAAGAAAGAAAGCCGAATTCTCCGCCTGAACGATCGCATGCGCCTAGCCACGCCAACGAAACGCCAACTCCACAGTGCTGTGCGTTGTTCCTGGTGCCTTTCGCCTTGCACTCATTCACTCACAACAGATCTATCGCCGTTGCGCGTTTATCTGCACAACGCATCGAGGAAGAGCACGAGAATCGTCCATCGCTGGAGCCAGCGATGAGCGTCCAGTATGCACAAGTGCCAGCCAAATTGGTAGAAGTCGGTGGTTTGGTCATCCGCCAGAAGACACAGAAGCTCGAAGCGCTGGCTCAAGCCGTCGGCCTGCCTTATGAAGCGAGCAACGAGTACACAGTGTCACTGCTACCGACCAACAAAGTGGTCAAGAACCACCCGAAAGACCCGGACGGATGGGAGCCTTCAGAGGACGAGCTGAAGCAACTCGACACGTTCCTGTTTGCGCGCGAAGAAAGCGATTGCTGTGAGCGCACATTGCTGACGTTCCTTAATTGCCGAGGCCTGCGATCATTCAAGATGCACTTCACGGTCGACAGCAACAGTGGTGACGTCTACCTGATCGACCGCAAGTTCCATTTCGGCGGATGGTGCTGTGATCCGCTGGAGATGCAGCTGAACCAAGTGGACAACGGCCAGGGGCGCGTACTCGGTCGCGTGCGCGAAGACTATGCGCCGTACCTAAGCCGCTGCATTGCATCGTGTTGTGCGTGCACGACGTACACTGATATCGAGCGCATGCTGCCGGACGGCTCATACGAAAAGCGCTACACGCTGCGGACGAACACAGCGTGCTGTGGGCGTGTGAACAATTGCTGCGGTGCGACATGTCTGCAAAACGACATGGTGTTTGATATTCTGGACACCAAGGGCGAGATCGTGGCGCATTTGCAGAACACGTATGGCCGTGGCTCTGGTTGCGGCGCGTTCTGCCGCATGTGTTTCGGATTCAACAACTACGTGCTCGAGTTCCCAAGGGATTCCACGGCTGAAGACCGCATGCTACTCGTCACAGCGCTCTTCCAGGTCGAGTACCAGCTCTTTGAGCAGCAGGACGACAACGACAACAACAGCTCTAGCTAAACAATTCCGCTATAGATTGCAGTGTGACGTCCGCTGTTTGGTGATCAACAAATGAATGGACCAAGATGTAGTTGAATGAACCCGACGAGAATGAACGCATGCACCCGAATGGATGAAGTAGGGGTCAGAGTCGAGGGGCACTGACCCCATTTGCGCCTTGGGGTGGAAATGCGCTGCACCCTTACACCAGTTCTGAAATTTCCGCGCCAGGGGTATTTTCCCGCTGAAACAAACCTTGAAGAATGGTGTTACTTGGCCCCAGCCCCTGGTTGACTGACAGAGCGCACGAGTAGAGACTATATAGTATCTACTCGTGCGCTCTGTCAGTCAAAAAAAAACGGAGTAGATACTATATAGTCTCTACGCGTGCTATAGTATCTACTCGATACTATATAGTATCTACTCGTGCGCTGTGAGATTGTATGAGGCCAACGCTGGTTGCAAATTTCAACCGCAAGGAACGTCCAGCATGGAATTGTTGGCGAGTGGACGGGCGATCGAGTCGACCGATTTCTCTTGTTATAGGAGTGTCATGTTGCACAACCTGGACTGACACACGCCTGGAAAGCATGTCGTGGCTAGTTGGGACACTGGGACAACCCGTCGAGGGTCATTCCTCCTGCTGTGATTCCGACGTCGCATTTCGTTGCTCGCAGCACAAGACCAGGTGCGAATAATTGACGAGTGCAACACTTGATTGTTGGTCGTGTCATGGGCTGGACCTTCCCCGAGTGTGCCATGTGGTGGTTGGCGGCACCTCCATGACGCTCACAACTCAAAGTGCCAGCTCCCGCACAGAAGCAACCAACCCCAAGCAACGACCACGATGGATCTCGTCTCGGCCCTCGGCAAAGCCATCACCGGCATCAAGGACTCACGTGTCAAGAAGAAGACGCTCGACGAGTACACCAACCAGCACAACAAGGCCAACAACAACGACGCAACGGCGGCTCCGATGGCCGTGCCAGTGGCCGCAGCCGCCTCGGCGGAGACGACTGCAACCAAGACTGCCGCCTAAACATTAGGCCACGACGCCAGTAACGTGATCATTAATTATTCAGCTGTATGCTCAGAGCGCTGTTTATCCTTGCTTTCACGTCGTGATCGCATTGTCACGATTGTCATGGAATGGTGCGCAGCTCCGCTCCAGAGGAATGAGCTGGTGGTGCCAGAGCAAACTCGGGTTCAACAAGAGCCATGGCTGCGACCACACACTCACGGGCGATCATGCAGCCATTCATCCGAGCAGTCACGCTCTCACGCACTCGCTCCATCTCCATTTAAGCCATGACCACCTCAATGGATGGACGCAAAGATCATTGAGCATTTTTCTCCAGGCCATCACGATCCGTCCGTCGATGCGATCGGAGCAGAATGCACCGGACGAACAAGTCCGCATTCGGCGCCGTCGCCATCGTTAGCGACTGCAGAGCCCAACGCATTGAAGACGGTCTAACTCGTTGAATATGTCGGTGCTTTGAATATTTGATCGACATGGCTCTATCTGTGTCATCTTCGCCAGCTCGACATGTCCTGTTTGGCCTGATCTGATGGTCCAACGTGCTCGTGCGCAAACGAATACCGGATCCGACAGTTCTCGACGCCACAATCAAACTCGGGCTCAACGTCGTCGGCGTGGTCGCGCTTCTTGGGCTTCGCATCCGACGCTGCCTTTGAGCTGTCGCTGCTGGATCCTTTGCGTACGTCCTGACGTGTGGTTTCAAGCACGCGACACATGGTCAACCACGGCACGATGCGACCTTCCCATTCGCTGCCACTTTCCACGGCAGTCGTGGCACGCACAGCCGTTGAATCGACGCGTTCTCCGCCGCGGAACACCGCGATGCTCACCGCACTGCCCAACCGCAGCTGGCGCATGTAGTCCACATGGCCTTCGTTGCTGGATTGCGCAGCTATCGCGCAGAACTTGGTGCCGACAAAGCGCTGCGCCACGTGCAACATGTCCTTCTGAAGGCCCTGCGCCAGCTCAGATGCAACGCCAGAGGCCATCACCAGCAACACTCGCGGCACAGCCGGTTCAGCGCGCAACTCCGCCATGAAGCGAGCAAAGTCTGTCATCGTCACCACGCCATACCCATCAGCAGCATTGCGGCAAGCTTCTTCCATCTGCAGTTGCATCTTGCGCCGCATTTCCACCAGAAACTCGTCATCCTCGAAGTCATCGTCGTCAAAATCGTCGTCGCTGTCTTCGTCCGCGTCGTGATCGTTGCGGTCATGCTTCATCTTGAGCGCCAACATCTGTGCCATGGCTTGCTGGCTTGCATGCTGCTGAGCTGCAGTGCTTGTGTTGGATGGCGGTGGCGGCAACACAACCTGCTGCCGTGCTCGCACGTTCTGCGTGGTCGGATCGTGCTCTGTGAGCACGCGCTTCAGCTCCATGGCCCGGCGGTACTCTTGCTGGTCCTTGATGCAGCATGCGGCCAGTGTCGGGTCATTTTCGAGGTCAACGTCGTTATAGTCCAGCTCGTCGTCGTGTGCGTGGCTGGCATGATCATGGTCATGCGCACCCGAGCAGCAGCTCATGCTGATGGCGCGCCTTCTTAATATTAATTGCTTTCCAGGAAATCGATATATCGTATTTAGAAGGATCAGTACCTTCAATCCGCATCCGCATCAGCGCGTTTTTATTCTGTATCACTCTGGTTGCCTTCCCCCACCAGCTGCTCGCCACCAAGCTCCACCTTCCGCATACGCAAATTCTGCAGCGGACATATGAGTAAATATCTTGGGGTTGTTGCTTGCAAATCGCTGTCACGCTGGCTGATTGGCCAAAACACTTTTCTTCCGCTCATGATTGGCTGAAAACCCAATCTGTGACGCCGGGCCAGTGGTGCTTCCAGTCGGTCAAAGGACGCTCGGGAACCAACCGAACGGCTCCGAAGCGCCATTGTGCATCCATCGACGTCGCTGCACTTGGCCGTGCATCGCTCGTTCGCTCTCTCTCTCTCTCTCTCCTGGTGGGAAGAGAAGAAGAAGACGAAGACAGGCAGAGATCTGCACACACGCGCGCGTGGGTGTCCTCAGCGTCGTGATCTGTTCACGTTGAGCCCTCCGATCCACGACGTGTGAGGTCTTCGAGCCATCACCACCACCACCACTGTCACCACCATCATGCTCAGCTCGCGTGCGCTCCTGCAGCTGTGCAACGCCAAGTCGCGGCTCGCCCAGCTGCGGCTGCAGAGCGCGCGTCGCCATGGCCTGACGCTGCGCCACAAGAGCTCGCTGCCAGCGCCGCAAGTGATGGAGACCTCGAGCAGCTCGCTGGATCCCAGCCTGTACCACAGCGGACCAGTCAAGTACGAGCGCGTGCTGCCCGTGGCCGACTGGGCCGAGAACGCGCTGACCATTGATCCACGCCAGACGCTCAGCACGGGGCTCCGCTTTGTCGACCGCGCCGAGAAGGAAGTCGACGAGTTGACCACAGTGCGTCACACCATGACCGACGCCGAAGTGGACCAGTGGCTCGAAGGGTTTGAGATCCCACAGGTTGAGCTGGTCAAGTGCCAGAGCGAGGAAGAAGTGCAGCACCTGCGTCGCCTGTACGCGCGTCAGATGCGTCTTGAGTGCTCCGTGTACGAGATGGCCACCGACAAGCGCATGTCGTCGTTGGAAGATGTGGCCAAGCTCGGCCGTGCGTCCCACACGAACGCCGCCAAGGACCTGATCCGCCAGTGGATGGCGCCGGCATCGGACTTGATCCGCAAGACCCAGCGCGAACTGCGCAGTGGCGCCAAGTACACGGACAGTAACGCGTACGGCCCAGCGTTGCTGATGCTGGACGCGCCTGTGCTAGCTGCCATTGGCCTCAACACGATGCTCAACCTGTGCATCATGGACCCGAATGGCACCAAGTTCATCAAGCTGGCGCTGCAGATTGGCAAGTCGATCCAGGAACAGATCATCACGAAGAAGGAGAACGCCGAGAAGCGCCGCGGTGACACCAACAACTATTATCTCAACCTCACGCGCAACATCAAGGGTGACAAGGGCGAGTACGTGCTCGAGAAGGTGAAGGAATACTACGAAGAAGTCGGTGGCTGGGACAAGAAGATCAACCTCAAGGTCGGCGCTGCTGTGATTGACCTGATCCAGAAGTCGTGCATGGTGCCGTCGGGCGTGCTCAAGGACAAGTCCCACGGCGCAGAGCAGCCAGCGTTCATGCACGCGTACGTGTTCGAGCGCAACCGCCGCGCCGGTGTGTTCAAGGTGCATGAGGACGTGCTCAAGCTCATCCTGAAGACCAACCCAAGCGCCAATGTGCTGCCATGGACGGCGCGTTACTTGCCAATGCTGGTGCCCCCAAAGAAGTGGACGTATGTCGCCAACGGTGGCTACCTTAAGCTGCACACGAAGATCATGCGTCAGCGTGACTCGGCCTGGCAGATGGACTGTGTCAAGCGCGGCGACATGGACGTGCTATACAACTCGCTCAACCTGTTGGCCGAAGTGCCTTGGGTCGTGAACCGTGAAGTGCTGGACGTGATCCTCAAGATCTGGCAAGATGGTGGCGGCTTTGGTGACTTGCCACAGCGCAGCGATGTGCCAACGCCTGAGTTCAAGGATGAATACCACAACGACCCAGCCAAGAAGTCGCAGTACGACCGCATGGTTCGCAAGGTGAGTTCCTGATGCATGCATAATCACGTGTGCAAGTGTGTGGGTGCGTGGAGTGGTCTCTGTGTGTGTGTGCGGGTCGAGGACGCATCATCTGAAGCCTGATCAGTGCTTTCAGACTTTCTTCGGGAGGTTGCAGACCACTGGTTGGGTTCAATACTGGTGCAACATCGGGTGCAGCAGCATCAAAGGGCCAAACAGCGTGAGTGTGGTGCGCTGGCTTGGGTTGGAAGCTGTCTGCAACATGTCCCCTCTGCTATGTGTCTGCGCGTGTGTGCTTGTGTCTCTATGTGCTGGTCGCATCGTTTGAATGCTCGCCAGTGTGTCACGCTGCAAAGTGTGGTTGCTGGTGGGGATCAATGCTGGTGCAATATCGGGTGCAGCATCGTCAAAGGGCCAAACTGCGCCAGAGTGGTGCGCTGAATTGGGTTGGAATTTGTCTGCAACATCCCTCTCTCGTCTATCTGCATGTGAGTGAGTGTGTGCTTTCAGCAACATAATCAAGCCCAGACGCTGCTCTTCCGACGGCTTCTGGGTTCAAACTGCTTGCAAGATCGACGCCGGGGAGTAAAATTCTCAAGTACGCAGCTTTCCCATCTCGGGATTCCACTGCGTACCTGCAAGAACGCTCCCCACATGTCTTTGCCTTTGGGTGCTGGCGTGTGTGTGTGTGCGTACTGTTTGCGAGTGAGATCGTCGATTGGCTCTCCTAGTGATCGGTTCTAACGTCAACGATTCGTTCGACATTGTAGATCAACCAGCACAACCAGGAATTGCACTCGCTTCGTTGCGATACGCTCTACAAGCTTCAGGTGGCAGAAGAGTTCCGGGACGAAGAAGCCATCTACTTCCCACAGAACATGGATTTCCGTGGCCGTGTCTACCCGATCCCACCCAACTTGAACCATTTGGGCTCCGATCTGTCGCGTAGTTTGCTCATCTTCCGCGATCCAAAGCCACTCGGCAAGTCCGGTCTCCGCTGGCTCAAAATCCACTTGGCCAACGTCTTCGGTGTCGACAAGTGCTCGTTTGACGAACGTGTCGAGTTCACGGAAGCGAACTTGGACAAGGTCATCGCATCGGCCAGGGATCCGTTCGGCGAAGGCGACTGCGCGTGGTGGAAGGATGCCGACTACCCATTCTTGGCGCTCGGTGTCTGCTTCGATCTGAAGCGCGCCTTGGAATCTCCAGATCCCGAAAAGTACATGTCCCGCGTCCCAGTGCACCAGGATGGTTCGTGCAACGGCTTGCAGCATTATGCCGCGCTTGGCCGCGATGCCACTGGTGGTCAGCAGGTCAACTTGGTGCCAGCTGACCGTCCTAGCGATGTGTACAGCGGTGTGGCCCATCAGGTGGTGCACAAAGTGGAGCGGGATGCCGCGATGGAAATCCCAGAAATCGATATGACGATGCCTGTGCTCGAAGATGACGACCTTCCGTCCGTCCGTGCCCAGAAGGAGCGTCAGATCAAGGAAATTGAGAAGGTGCGTGACATGCGCCGCCGCAAGAAGCACGCGCAGTTCCTGCTCGGTACCATCACGCGTAAGGTCGTCAAGCAGACGGTCATGACGAGTGTGTACGGTGTCACGTACATCGGCGCGCGCAAGCAGATCTCGGCGCGTCTGGAAGAAACGTTCTTGACGAAGGGCCACATGATGGACACAAAGCTGGAAGATCAGATCTACCACGCGTCGTGCTATGCCGCCGAAGTGACGATGGAGTCGATGGGTGACTTGTTCAACGCCGCTCGTAGCATCATGGAATGGCTCGGCGACTGCGCGTCGAAGGTGGCTGCCAACGGTCAGCCAATGTCGTGGATCACGCCGCTGGGTTTGCCTGTGGTGCAGCCATACCGCAAGAGCGGCAACAAGCAGATTCGTACGTCGGTGCAGCACGTGCTTATGGTGGACGGTGACAGCCGACCAGTGAGCAACGGCCGACAGAAGACTGCCTTCCCACCAAACTTTGTGCACTCGCTCGACTCGACGCACATGTTGATGACGGCGCGTCGCTGCCTGGAAGAAGACAAGATCGCGTTCGCGGCTGTGCACGACAGTTACTGGACGCACGCGTGCTCCGTCGACGTCATGAACCACCGTCTGCGTCAAGAGTTTGTCAACCTGTACGAGCAGCCACTGCTCGACGAGTTGCTCGAACAGCTGCAACTGCGCTTCCCAAACACGAAGTTCAAGCCGATTCCACAAGTGGGCGACCTGGACCTGAAGGTTGTGCTCAACAGTCCATACTTCTTTAACTAAGCGATTCGAGATCTCAAGATGCATTTCTCCAGACCTCGATCCAGTGCTGGCAAGGGCAAGCACGCTCGAAGCGAATTGGCGGATACTTCGTACGACGGTGTGGCTCCAAGCCTTTGTTCTCCCTTGCACACACCCACTCACACAATTGTAAAGTTATCCGCTGGTAGATAGATAGATGATGATGACGGCGACAGTGCTCGAAATCCCAGCAAATCTGTAATTTAAACTGCTGAAAACGTCAGACTGTGAAATCTCTTCCTAGCTCCTCTTCAGATCATCCAGAGTTGAATAGATCTTCACGATCTTGGTTGAACGCGTGCGCACAACCAGGTTCATAGGCGTCGAGCAGACAACGGAGTCGCAGTTTGCACGCCAGAGATCACGTGGGGCTTCGAACGTTCTAGACATTTTGCTTACTTTTTGGCATTGTAGGCCAAGCTTTCCTGGTTCAATGGGTTCTGAGGAGACTTGCGCCACTGCACTCGACAAACAAATAAATGCATCAGAACCAGAGCCCGCACGACAACGTAGCAGCACAACATCTCACCATTTCGCTGAGCTTCTGCTTGTACTGGGACAACTTAAGGCCTGGGTAGTCTTCCTTGAGCTGTGGCATCGTAGCTTCCTCGAACGCCTTGTAAGCCTAACCAGTTCACCAACGACAACGATCAAAGCCCACCCCAACCATCCACACGCGTCCACCCAATAACAACAAGAGAAAATAACGCACCGCCTTGGCACGACGTTCTGGATGACGCTCGGTTGGATCGTTGCTGTCCATGGACAGCAGATCAATGGCGGCCTCAATGCCACGAGCTTCGCCTTCGACGTCGAGCTGGCGGTTGCGGTTCTCGGAAAAGTTGGTGTCGAACTGAATCTCGCTCTTGCCAGCCTTCTTGTTCTTGCGCGCTTCTTCTTCCATGCGTTCCTGGATCATTTGCTGCGTCACCTTGGTTGGCGCGGGCGCGGGTGGCGGCGCGCGGGAGCCCTTGTTGTTCTTCTTGAGCGCGGGCTTGAGCGCCTCTTCCCACGGCTTGTTCAGCTCTTTCTTGTCCTTGGTCTTGGACTTGCGGATGGCGCCCTTGTCCTCCACCTTGGCCATGGCGTGCTCCTCCAGCGCCAGCATCATCTTCTTCTCGTTCTTCTTCGCCTCGGCCTCGGCGCGCTTGCGCTCTTCTTCCTGGCGCCGGCGCTCGCCACGGTCATTCGAGCCCTTGGCCCAGTCGGCCGCTTCGACCGCGGCTTCCTCGGCAGCCTTCTTGCTGTCCTTGGCCGCCTTGGCGCTGGCCTTGCGCGCGTTCGCCGCCTCGACCTTGGTGTTCACGCCGCCCGATGGCTTCTTGCCCATGATGGTCGCGCTCTGTGTCAGTCTGTTTGGTGTGTCAATGGCGGAGATCAAATAACACAGTTGGCCTTCTAAACGACATGGGTACGGTACTATTCTGTGTGGCACGCGTGTGGCGCGCGCCAATCACTACTCTTGTGATCGGATGGTCCAGTAATAAGGTGGGGATGTGTGTCTTCTAGTAGGAAAAATACTTACATTGTTTGTGTGATTAGTTAGTTTTGGGGTCGCGATGGCGGACGCATACGGGCGAACCGTGAGTGGCAAGTTGACGCTTAAAGGTGGCATTGTTCTCAAGTACGTGGGTGGCTGTGCGTGGCATTCGACCGACGAACATGGATAAATAAAGGAAGTGCGAACTCATGCGGATGTATGCGTGTGTTTGTGTGGGCGTTTGGTGCGTTGTTCCAGGCCCAAAAAGAGCAGCAAAAAGGACAAAAAGCGCAAGAAGCGCGATCGCGACGGCGACGATGCCGGCGCAGACGATGACACCAAGGGCGCTGCTGGAGCGCGGGCGTTCGAGCTTGTCAAAGTCAAAGGCAGTGGTCGCATTTTGTCGTCGGGTACGACGCTGATGGGCCAAGTGGGCACCAAGTTCCTGCTCGAGCTGTCGGTTGGCGACGCTATCATCATCCAGCGCCCGACGTCGCTGGTGGAAGAAACGCGCATCGTGCGGATGGTGCTGAGCGATGTGTCAGCGTCCATTAGCTCAGCGTTCAGCTCGGATCTCGTGTCATCGACGTCGTTCCATTACATCAAAGCGCCACCAGAGGAAGAAGACGTGACGCAAGCCGAGGTGAGTGGATTTAGAGGCGCGATGCATTTGATGCATGGTTGGATGGTGGTTCTCAAGCCATTGATTGTTGAGCAGAAAAAGAAGAAGCACAAGCGGAGTCAGGATGAAGCGTTGGCCTTCGGTACGTATGCGGGCGGCACCGAAGCTGGTTCCCAATTTACGTACCGCGTGAAGAAGAGCGGCGCGTACGGCGGCTACGCAGTCATCAAGGAAGCAGCAGAGACGTCGCGGTCACGAGAGGAGCTGCTCGACATGCGATCTAAGAAGAAAGGAGATCGGCATTGCATGTGATCCGCCCATCGTGACAGTAAAAAAAGTTTGGCAACATCTCGAATTTCCTATCCGTACGCGAGAATTTCAATCCATGGCCACCAGCACCTCGATTGTCGCTTGTTTCGTTTTTCTTATGGATGTGTGTTCAATCTCACCGCTTGTGCGGGTCCCGATGTGCTCATTGCACACCGGCAATTGCGTCATCCTGCAGCTGCGCCATGACTACAGGATGCGAATCTTCGCGGTTGGCCTAACGACTGCTCGGTGCCACATGACGTCAAATTGGCGCATGGAGCCTCGCTAACACTTGCTACTCGCGAACCTGATTGCGATAACTGCTTTTGACTGCTCACTCACGGACTCACCACCAACACTCGCCAAAAGCAACTCACCAACAGTGAAGCAGTCAAAACTAGCCTTTGCACACGGCAACTCGCCAACACTCGCAACTCCAAACTGATTGCAAAGACTGGGTTTGAATGCCCCCATCACTATTTTGCCAATGGCGACAGGTGCTGTCATCTGCGACTTGTTGGAGGGAGATCTGTCATATTCTGCGTGACCTCATCAATCCATTTATCAAGATGACAACGGACGCACTCGCCCAGCGGCGCATTGATCCCCAAGATTCGGCTTGGCGTGTTCCAGAGCGTGCCGAGTGGAGAAACCTACCAAGCGGTACTACCTTAAGCTCGGGTATCGACATATCGACACAGCACAGTGCTACCAGAACGAGGACGATGTGGGCCGTGCCGTCAAGGATTCAGGTATTCCTCCCAGCGAAGTGTTCATCACGACCAAACTCTGGATCTCCGGCTGAGAGTATGATAAGGCCATTTTATAGCGACCAAGGACAGCATCGACCGTCTCGGCGGTTCTACATCGACTTGATGCCCCTGCACGCGCCCGGTGACAAGAAGCTGCGGGCGGAGACGTGGCGCGCACTGGAAGAGCTGCATGCTCAAGGACTGCTGCGTGACATCGGCGTGTCCAACTTTGGTGAAGCTCGTTTGAAGAAACTTGAAGAGACCGCTAAAGTGGCTCTGTGCGTTAACCTGATCGAGTTGCACCCGTGGCTGACATTGCGTACTGCAACCAGCATGGTGTGCTCTAGGCAAGAGGTGATAAACTCTCCGACCCAGTGGTTGGGTCTATTGCCACGCAGCTGAATGCATCACCTGCGCGAGTGCTAAAGGGATTCATCACCCTTCCAAAGTGAGCGACAGCGACAAAACCTGGAAAGTGCCAAGTTGCAGCTGTCGACCAGATTTCACGCTTGGATGCGCTCGACCAATACCTTGTGACGGGATGGGACGAAGTGTGAGGAAGGTGGTGCTGTTGTGTTGTTGATTTCTATTGTCATCGCTGCATCAGAGTTTCTGGTTGAGGACGATGACGAAATAAGCCACGAAAAATCAATCTGAATTGTGTTCACTTGATGAAACGCGAGAATTTCGATCGTGGCCACCAATCAACGCAATCAACACCTCGATTGTCGCTTGTTTCGGTCTTGTTGTTCCGAATTCCGAAATGACGTTCCTCAGAACACTCGAGCGGGTCCTGACGTGCTCATTACACACCGGCAATTGCGTCATTTCGACTTGACATCCAGAACGCGATGCAGCTGCGCCATGAATGGCTGCTCGGTGCCACCTGCTTCCGACGTCTGCCTGGATGCAGTTCTGCTGAATCGCTGAGGGCACGACGCAATCTCTCTTTTCAGGACGTTCGCTGATCTGATCCACAATCCCCCCCCCCTCGATCCACCATTCAATCGACCTGAGTTCTCAATGGAATTGTCGAATTAATTAGCAAAAAGTCGTACGCTCTAACTGGTCGCGTCAATTTCGTACAGCGGCATCGCGCTGTGGTGGAGGGCGGTCTTCAATCACTTCCCTTCCGATTTTGTTCACTCGTACTCGGACGCCGCCGTTGTGGCTTGTGATGCTGTCACATGACCTCCACCGTCGCAATAACTGGTGTCACTGCGAGCACTGCCACCTTCTCCTGTTCCACCTTCTCCTGTTCCTCCTTCTCCTGTTGCTTGCCGCTGCTCGGACGCAAAGTACAGATTTTTCCAATCCGATTGCCATCCACGCAGATTGAGCTTCATGTGCATACGGTCGTCAACCTCGCGGAGCTTGGAAACCACGTCTTCCCGCAGTTCGAGGAAATCCTCGAGACACTGCAGCACTTTGCACTGAGGGCGGCGGTGCGGCATCCCAAACACCGACTGCGCGCCGGCAAAGAAGTCGTCGCGATACACTTGCAGCTTGTGCAAGATGCACTTCATAAATAAGTTGAGTGAGCGCGAGCGTTCGTGGAAGACGTGGGGCGAGTAGCGCTGCCAGAACCGAAGGCGCTTGCGAGGAAACTCAAACGCCTGGAGAATCAAAAACATGGTCCAGAATGGACATGAGCCGAGGTTGCACACGCACGTCTCGCGGTGCGTGCAGTTGGTGAACTTGAGCAAGTCGAAATAGAGGCGACGGCAAGCCGAGTACGTGCGCCGCACTTCATGGACGGCACCGGCAACCAATGCTGCGTGGCTGGCTTCGAGGGCAGCCGATGAACGCGACTGGGAAGCGATCGTCGAGCGCGTGGCCGTGGTCGATGCGATGCTGCTGCGACGCCCCGAGTGACCAAAAGCGCCGCCGTGCGAACGCTTGAGTGGGGTGACGGCGAACACATATTCGGGCGAGCTGATGTAGACACCCGGGCGATTGCCGCTGATGGCTTCGACGCGCACGACCGAGATGTCGATATCGCGGAGGATGGCCGCCAGGCCGCACGCGTTGGCCGTGCTGCTACCGACGCTCAAGCGGCCTTGATCATTCACCATCGCTGCCCACTTGCAATGCTGCACGAATCGCGCTGTTGCGGGCGACCGGGAGACGATCACGAACTGCCGACACAAAGGACCACACGCACGCGCGACGGACAGACGGAGGACGACAAGACAATTGTACAACGACGCAGGAACCCACGCTGCAACAATGTGCGTGCACACGACGAAAAATCGAAGAAACGATCGTCGCAGCCGGCACCAACGCACGCAGTGCACTGATGAAGTTGCAGTGTCCACCGTGCAGTGCAGTGCGCGCTGACCGAGTCCCACCAACACCTCGAGCGGACCACTGGTCGAGTCTTGTCCGTCCTGGGCTGCACGGGCGAGCAATTGAGGGTCTGACCGGCTGGGCCGTGGTGTGGGAGCGTGGTGGCCTCGTGGGCGTGGTCTTGCTGTCTCTGGACACTGGCTTGGCGATGCAGAGCCGCGCACTGGCAGTGTCGCCAGCCCAGCATGGTCAGCGACAGGCCACCCACAGCCGAAGCAAGCAGGAGGATGCGGTGAGAAGCGCAGCAGCACAAACAACCAGCTGGCTCAAGTGGGCAGTGCCACACGCGCTGGTCGCGCGTGCAAGGCAGCAGAGGGCACACCGGCGTTCACATTGACTGCGCCCAAGCACACCCGTTCCATGCTGGCACAAGACTCGATGTCGCCTGTGTTGGGGTTGGGCAATGGCGCCGTCGATGGCGTCGCTTGGGGTAAGTAATGCAACAAGCGGAGAGAGTTGGCTCGGGTGAGGAGGCGTGACGGGATTCTACCAATGAGAGGACGGATATCGATGGATTTTAGCCAATCGCATTCGCGGGATGGCGATGGTGATTCAGACAGAACTCAGCAGCAGATGGCTCATGGCACCAAACCACGATTGCAGCTGAGTGCACACAGCCCAGCAATTCCCAGTCAAACACAGAGGAAGGGCATCAAAGCGTTGACCGCACGCACGGCGGTGCTTGATGAGAAAACATTGCATCCACCGTCGGCGGAATTTGAATGTATTGCAATAATTCGAAAGTTTCTGAAGCGCCAGCCAATCAGCAGCGAGTTTTGAGTGGATCATCTCGTCGATGCCTATCACCCGAACGACACCCGATCATGACTGACCAGGATGGATGTGCTTTCGTAACCTCATGGCGAACACCGTTGCCAACGATCGCGGTCAGTGCTGTGTGCGTCATTACGTTGAGTTTGTACTTGTTTCCGCTGGTGCTTGACCCGCTGGCGGAGTGGGAGTTCCTGTTCCAGTGGGACGACGAAGCAAACTTTCATGACAATGCTGTCATCCAAGAGTTGTCGTGGAGCAATTTGTATCGTATGGCCACGATGGAACACATCAACGTGTACGAACCGCTTGGATGGCTTCTGAAGGCGCTGGTGTTCCAGTTGGTCGGTCATGACGCTCGGCTGGTGCGTGTTACCACGGCGATTTTGCACGTGCTTGCAGCGAGCTTGTTGGTGCCGGTGTCACTTCAAGTGCTTGAACTTCTCTGCACCTCCAAGAGCATCGAAACGCAACGCGAGCCCGCCGCTGCAGAAAGAAACGATCAGAAGCGCTGTGGTGGAGCGATGTGGAACGGATGCTGCATCAGTGCGCTTATTTACGCCGTCCACCCACTCAACGTTGAAGTTGTGGGTTGGCCATCTGCTCAACCATACGCGCTCGCAGCGCTGTTTGCGAATGCGTCTGCGTACTGCTACTTTGAGGGAATGCGCTTGAGACTCCACAGCCAGAGCCACCGATTCTCTCAACCTCTCTGGGGGGTGGCATCCACATGTGAGTTCTGCTGCTGGGCGAAGTTTCTGTTGGTGGGGGTCTGGCTGATAATGACGTCGTTGTGTTTAACTATGAGCAGCTCTGTATCTATGCGCAGTATTGTCCAAGAGCGTCTGTGTTCTGCTTCCATCCGCTTTTGTTTTGCTCGAACTAGCGCTGTGGATCAACGCACAAGCACCCAGAGCCGATGACCAAACAGCGTCAGCAGCGTCCAATGACTGTGGCTCGCTCGCCCATAATGCCTTGATGGCGATTACGAGCGTGCTGAAGCGAACGTGGAGTCATTTACTCGTGTTGGTGGTGTTTGTCGGTGTGACCATATCTTCGAATCGCCACGGGACGCACATTGATGCTGACGTTCTCAATCTGAATGGACGAGAGCGAGTTTTGAAGATGTTAATCACGCCGGCGTGGACGATTCAGCATTTAGTGTGGCCAGCGCAGCTACGTGTGCACTACCAGTTGCGAGAGGACGCCATGCAATTGATTCGGAACGCGGAATGCTTGCTCTCCGTCGCGTTTCTCACGTTGCTAGTGATCGGTTGCTTCTGGTTGTTCCAGCGCAGCGGTGGTCGCAACAGCGAGCACATGATGGCGCTGCTGTACTTCATTATCATGGCATTGCCGACTTGTGGTCTGATCCAGCATGGGATGGTCACGCTGTCTAGCAATCGCTACGCGTACTTCCCATCTGCGGTCTTCGTTCCCTATGGCGGACATTTGTTCGCAAAAAATCTCTTTGGGGTCGGCTCACCAAGACACACACAACCAAAGCGCGAAATCCAGCCAGCTAATGAAAGAGAAACAGTTCGCGCGGATGTATCACACGCGTCAAGCAACCTTGTTGACTGCAACATCCGCTGGAGTGCTCTTCTCGTCGTGCTATCAACACTGATGGTCATCACACTGCAAGAACTCGATTATTGGCAAAACGAAGAGAAATTGTATTCCCGAGCGTTGGAGTAAGCCAAACCTCCCGAAGTATCGATATCACTGATTGTCTAAACGACCAACGTGCTGGTGTGTGGTTCTAGGCTGGATCCGACAGACTGGAGGCTTCTGGATGCTCGTGTTCACGCATTGATGCGCGCAAACCGTTGTGGAGAAAATTACGACGACTGTCGACCATACTGGGAAGTCTCCTATCACGTCTCCCCACGCAAGACGCTCAAAGCCAAGCTACAACGCACCAAGCTTAAGTATTTCCTGGGAATGCGCGATAGTGCGTGCGATGACTACTTTGAGCTGCTCCGACGTCACCCATATAGTTGCCACGTTCACAATAATGTGGGCATCTGCTACGTGAGGCGAAAGCAACTGGACCTAGCTCGACGGCATTTTTTGCTAGCAGCTCAGTCACCTGGATATGAGTACCACCACGACACGCCAAAGATGAATCTCGAAGCGTTCGATGCTCGGAGTGTCCACCACACGATGACTGGTGAGCTTTTTGAGGGTCGTCTGATGTACTAACGAGAAGTTCCAGACTTCGGATGTCAAGCATGTGGCACAAGCAGTTTACAGCGCAACTGCATCACAAGCTGGCACACAATTGCCGCAGTGCAATGAACACGTGAAGACCCGGACAAGTGTTCTGAGGATTCGCAAAACAGTCATTTATTTCGAACTAGAAAGACGGAAACAAGCGACAATCGATGCGTTCGATCGAAATTCTCGCGTTTTATCCGGTGAATACAATTCAGATTGATTATTGTGTGGCTGATTTCGTCGTCGTCCACACCTGGAACTCGACAACAGCAACAGTTCAACCACCAGCACCACCTTCCTCACACTTCGTGATCCTTGATTGGGTCCCATGCCGTCACCATGTATCGGTCGAGCGCATCCAAGCGTGAAATCTGATCAGCCGTCAGCTGCAACTTGGCGCTTTCCAGGTTTTGTCGCTGTCGCTCAGGATTAACCGATTTCGGAAGGGTGATGAACCCCTTGGCCAAGCTCCATGCAATCAGCACTTGCGCAGGGGTCGCGTTCAGCTGCGTAGCAATAGACCCAACCACTGGGTCGTAGAGTCTTTCAGCTCTCGCCAGAGGCGAGTACGCTTCCAAGAGCACGCCATGCTGGCTGCAGTACGCGACGAGGTCGGAGCGCATCAGCCATGGGTGCAGCTCGATCTGGTTAACGCATGGCGCTACTTTGGCGGTCTCACCAAGTTTCTTTAAATGAGCTTCACCAAAGTTGGACACGCCGATGTCACGCAGCAGTCCTTGAGCATGCAGCTCTTCCAGTGCGCGCCACGTCTCCGCCCGCAGCTTCTTGTCACCGGGCGCGTGCAGGAGCATCAAGTCGATGTAGGAACCGCCGAGGCGATCGATGCTGACCTTGGTCGCTTTAATGGCCTTCTCATACCCCCAATTAGAGAGCCAAAGCTTGGTCGTGATGAACACTTCGCTGCGAGGAATACCTGAATCCTTGACGGCACGGCCCACATCGTCCTCGTTCTGGTAGCACTGTGCTGTGTCTATGTGTCGATACCCGAGCTTGAGCGCGCTTAGCACTGCTTGGTACGTTTCTTCACCCGGCGCGCTCTGGAACACGCCAAGCCCAATCTTGGGGATCAATGCGCCGCTGGGCAAGGCTTTGGCTGGGGCGTCCGTTGTCATCTTGACTTTTGGATCGCTCCGATCGGGTAACGGAGAATATCACATATTTTCCACCAATCAGACACAGGATGCATCGCCTCCAAGCGCCAGTTTTGACTGCCCAATCCAAGACGGCATCAATTTTGACTACCAAAATCACCCTCTGAGTTTCAGTTGACAGACGGCAACAAAATGATGCAAGAAAGTACAGTGCGAAGAAGTGAGATATTCTTCCTTCATGAATAGATTGATAATTCATCGCGCAGAAAGTGGTGCACCACGATGCTTTACTTCTTATTTCCCTTCTTGTTGCCGCCCTTGGCTGCTGGGGCCTCCTTGGCTGGTTCCTGCTTCTGCTGCTGTTGCTGTGGCGCGGCCTTCTTCTCTGGCGCTGGCTTCTGTTCCTGCTTCTGCTGCTGCTTCTTGGCTGGCACGGTGGCTGATTGAGCGATGAGCTGCTTGAGAGCAAGATTTTCACGACTAGAAGCAACCCGTCGCGAGATGTGAGCGCGATGGCAGTCGTTGCAAGTCGTTTTCGCACAAGCCATTATGCTCGAGATACCAAGCACACCGAGCCCTGGCGTATGCGGAATGCTTCCAGAATGTGCGATGCGACTGCGCACATGCGATCAGAGGATGAAAACGGACTGTTCAGGGCGTACGAGTAGATTATATATAGTATCTACTCGTACGCCCTATATAGTATCTACTCGTACGCCCTGAACGTGTCTAGGGGTACTCTAGCTGCCTTCTTATGCACAGGCTGAGCGGACCTAGACGAAACACACTCGTCCGCTGGGTACGACACAAGAAGGATTAGCGCGTAGACACAAGAAAGATTAGCATGTTGATTTCGTGTTTCCACGGGCCTCTACGCTTTTTCTTTGATCCTCGACTATTGCCGTGCAGTGGAGGTCCTAGTGGTGCTTGTTGCTGAGCTTCAGAAGCAGGAAGGAGCGTAGTCCTCTCGTTTACTTCGTTGTTTGGTTTCCGGAGCGCTTCACCAATCAGGTCATCATAATGCGATTCCAAGATGACAACGCGCGTAGTTCAAAATGAGCGCAATCAATGCGTTGACGATGATGACTCCACACACGAGCGAACGGCCGGAACTGGCTAAACATCCTTTTTCGTCGATTGGATTTTCCCCGTAGACCAAAGAGATGAACGCAAAGCCCAGAAAACCCAAAGGTTAGTAGCATTGTGCCTGGCTGATCCATCCTCTTCGCTCTGTTCTGCAGCAGCGAGGTTAGCAATAGCAATTCCACAGGGATACTATTGAGAATACTTAAGCTTGTACTTCCCCATTGTAGCGTCAGGTTCGCCGATATACCATGGAAGTTGAGTATATCGATGACACTTCGCCGAAAGCCGTCTACGTTGACGATGCATACTATGCAATACCTCTGAAGGAGCCGAAGGATCCTATCGGCGAGACCCGAATCACCTTGCACGACCTCACAAGCATCGTCAGACCAGCGAAAGCCTACATTGTTCCGAAATTATATTGGAAGAAAAATATTCAGCAGTATATACGCAGAATGTTCGATAAATCGAAAACTTCCGATCCAATCTCTATGCACGCTTGATTTTGAATCGAGATGACGTAGATATCGCGCAAGTGCTGCGGGAAATTGCGAACGGTCGATTGACTGTAGGAGTAGACATGAATTGACCAACACTCCGAAAACCTCTGCCTTGGGCATCTCTTGAAATTTAAAACGGCGATACTACTGCCCATGTAACGAAGTTAATAACAGATGGCGTTGGATATGTTATCAACATGGAATAGATGCTACGGTTTTGCCATGCAACGAAGAAATTTATTTCCGGCGGTTGGAAAGAAACCTTCGCAAATTTTACGGAGATCAAAATAGAGCGCCCTCGTCCTCGATTGGATGAGCGGAATGTCGACATCAATGACGTCTCGCTC
>NSDO01000002.1:52925-63588 GCA_002286825.1 Lagenidium giganteum
GGAGTGATACGGATGCATGTTGGTAAACTGCCAGGCGAGATCGTCACAGGACTCTCAGGAGCAGCCGAGAGCACAGCCGAGTAGAACGCAGCGCAGCCACCGACCGTGACGTTGAGCTTGTGGCAGGAGAAGCCGACACTGGGACGCATCGACTGTGCCCCTCCGACGTGGATGCCATTGCGTCGATGGAGTCCTGCTTTCAATGCCGCACGATCCACACGAGAGCTGAAGAGGTGCGTAGCGAGGGGAGGACGAGTAGAGTGCGTGGGTGGAGGCATCCTGAGGAGAGCAATGTCAAGAAGAATGAAGAATGAACATGAAGAGGCGCCTGCTGGCCGTTTCCATTTACAGCACACTCGGTTTCCGTGCCCCAGCGACAAAGAAATCGGACTGACGCCACGCACAATCCACGTCCACAAAGCCAACACGCGCGAGCACCTGAAGCTGCGTGAAAAGACTCATCTGACCGACGTGATCACCAAACACCAAGTGTCCTCCTGGCTTCAAAAGCTCGTACACTCCACGAAAGAGCTGCTCGTAGAGCTCTTCCTTCGACACTGGAGTCGCCTGCGTACCATCTGTACTTGCAGTATAGTGTGAAGGCTTCGCTACCAATACATGGAACGCGAGACTGCCGATGACGACGTCGACAGGCACTGGTGAGACGGTCGGGAGCGTCAGAGGATCTACAAAGGCCGGGATGAGCTGCTCGTCTGCGAGTCGATACCCACGCGAATGAAGGCGTTGCTGTGCCATGTGTAAGCGCTCTTCGGATCCATCCACAAGCGTCACGAAGGCCGTAGGGTACGCCCGCACAAGCGCCTCGGAAGCGCGTCCACTGCCCGCACAGAGATCCAGGACGTGCTTGCCATCGCAGGGCGGGAGGGCGAGCACCATCTCCTCCAGCATGGGCTTGACGAGCGGCATGCGGCGCTCCAACTGCAAGTCGTACCACTGAGCGTTGCCCCAAAAGCCCCCTCGACGCTCGAGGTTCTTGGCCCAGTTCCACTCGGTCGGTAGCACCTCCTGTTCCATGACCGGCACAATGGCGTCCGTGGTCTGTGGCAGCGACGGCGCCGGTTCGTCCAGGTCCAACACGCAGTTCTCTTCGATAGACGGAGCCACAGCGATGCCGCCCGGGTAGATCACACTGAGCGTGTCCGCACTCGTCTTGCGCTTCTTGCTCGCACCTTGCGAGGCGTCCTGTTTCATAGTCGTGAGCCCCACCACCACCCAAACCACAGGAGGGAACCACAAAAATCACATGCACACACCTTATTCTGCTCTCGGAAGGCGTCCAATTCCACGCGGTGCTTGGTCTCCATGTGATACCGAATGCTCTGACTGCTGCCCTTTTGGTAAATGAGCGCCTTCTGACACTTGAGACACCAGATCCCGACGGCATCGTCCGCCGTCCAGTGCTTCTTGCCCTCTGGAAGGCTAGTGGAGGGCGCGATGAGCTTGGCGAACTGCCAGTACTCGGGTTTCCGCACGTTGGTCTGCTCAAAGAGCGGCGGTGGCGACGCCATCGCGGCCATTTAACTTTTTGGTCTTGGTCGGACCCGTTGGTTACGAACAGCAGTGTTCGTAACGGTTACGTGAACAATACTGGGTGTTTTCGCTACAAGATTACGTAAAGGCGTCTTCTGATTGGTGCATTGGTAAACAATCTAACCCAGTTCCAGCCAATCAGCGTAAAGTATTCTAACACACCGACTTTACCCGTAATCGTCATGACATCATCTCCATAACAGATTCGATAGGGAAAACATCCTGTGTAACCACATCACCCGGTACATCACGATACCTACTGATCGCATGATCCCTCGTGTACTACCTGCGTAAACAGATACCCGGTGCTACTTCAATTTGGTGTGCTCACACCATTCGTGGGGTTGTGCACGACAAGGGGATCTTTGCGTTCATTCACGCACAGCTCACACTTGAATTCGCCACGACGCGCCGTGCACTCCTCCGCCCCATGTCGACCCTCATCAACGAAACCACTGCGTGGAAGCGCCTGCAAGAGCACGCGCAGGTCATCAAGACCACCACCCACCTGCGCGACCTGCTCCAGGACGAGAAGCGCAACGAAGTGCTGCGCACCGAGCAGCACGGCATCTTCCTCGACTTTTCCCGTCAGAACGCCACCACGCAGACGCTCGACTTGCTCTTTGACCTCGCCGACACGGCCAACTTGAAGAAGAAGCTCGCAGCCATCGCCAGTGGGGAGCATGTCAACGCCACGGAAGACCGTGCGGTGATGCACATGGCGTTGCGTGCCCCTGCGAACAAGAAGATGGTTGTTGACGGGAAGGACGTCGTGCCAGATGTCCACGAGGTGTTGAACGCTATCAAGGCCTTCTCGGACGCCGTCCGTTCGGGCGAGAAGAAGGGTTCGACCGGCAAGGTCATCAAGAACGTCATCTCGATTGGTATTGGTGGCAGTTACCTCGGCCCAGAGTACGTGTTTGAGGCCTTGAAGTCGGAGGCCGTTGCCAAGGCTGCTGCCGCTGGGCGTACGCTCCGCTTCCTTGCCAACGTCGACCCTGTGGACGTTGAGCGCGCCACCACGGGCTTGAACCCTGAAGAGACTCTCGTGATCGTCGTCTCAAAGACCTTCACCACCGCGGAGACCATGTTGAATGCGCGTACGCTCCGCAAGTGGCTCGTTGACGACCTTGTTGCCAAGGGTGTGTCGCAGGCTGATGCCGTCGCCAAGCACATGGTGGCTGCCAGTTCGGCTGTGCCTTTGGTCGAGGAGTTTGGTATTGACAAGGCCAACATCTTTGGCTTCTGGGACTGGGTTGGTGGTCGCTACAGTGTGACCAGTGCCGTCGGTATCCTCCCACTTGCCCTCCAGTACGGTTTCGACATCTGCGAGAAGTTCTTGGCCGGTGCGCACGACATTGATGTGCACCTCCTCGAAGCTCCATTGCGTGAGAACCTCCCAGTGATCATGGGCCTCTTGGGTGTCTGGAACTCATCGTTCTTGGGCCACAGCTCGCGTGCCTTGCTCCCATACTCGCAGGCCTTGTTGCGATTCGCTGCTCACATCCAGCAGGTGGACATGGAGAGCAACGGCAAGCGTGTGACCTTGGAGGGTGTCGAATTGCCGTTCGCCGCTGGTGAGGTCAACTTCGGTGAGCCAGGCACCAACGGCCAGCACAGTTTCTACCAGCTCATTCACCAGGGCCGTGTCGTGCCATGCGACTTCCTCGGTTTCTGCGAGAGCCAGAACCCAGTCTCGCTCGATGGTGAGCCAGTGTCGAACCACGATGAGCTCATGTCCAACTTCTTTGCCCAGCCTGATGCCTTGGCTCGTGGCAAGTCGTTAAAGGACCTCGAAGCCGAGAACGTCCCAGAGCACTTGCGTGCGCACAAGCTCTTCCCTGGCAACCGTCCGTCGATCTCGTTGCTCTTCCCAAAGCTCGATGCTTTCACGTGCGGTCAGTTGTTGGCTTTGTACGAGCACCGAACGGTCGTCCAGGGCGCCATCTGGGGTCTCAACTCGTTTGACCAGTGGGGTGTGGAGCTCGGAAAGGTCCTCGCCAAGCAGGTGCGCAACCAGTTGCAGGCTTCGCGYACGTCGGGTGCTCCAATCCAGGGCTTCAACAGCTCGACATCGTTCCTCTTGAGCAAGTACTTGGCTCACAAGTCGGCTTAAGCCGCTTGGTGTGTTGTGTATGTGAATCCGCGTCGACCCACTGGAGAGGTACGGCAACCAGTTGCATTATCCCATTGGAAAGGCCACCCCCACCCCAAACGAAATAAACTTCTTGCGCATGTACACCTTACGGATTGTCCTCTTTCGTGTAGCCTACATGTCCCGCTTGCCACGGTCGCCAGCACGCCTGTCCCCCATGTGGCTGGCACAAGGTTCGAAAGGATCAGCTTCGACTGTCGCATTGAAGGCATCGAGAGATGCAGTGCGCGTCACGGCGGCCCTCCAGTGATGTGCATTGAGCCATTGAGTTGCCCGTGAACGCCTCATCGTGCGAATCGTGACGCTTTCCATCACTCACGATGGGTTGACCAACTCTATGTATTAACTTGTGTAAGTAGTGTACAAATAAACCCAGCCACGCAGTACATCCAGAATCCAACACGGCAAACTCTTCCGGACGGTCGTCCACAGCATCCGGAGATTAGTTTTCGATGGGTAGATCGATGTCAAAGGGTGAAAAGCACGATTTGCCTGCGACTAGAATGCACTGGACGTCATGTTGAAGCTTGGGAGGTGCTGTGACACGTGAAGGGATGAAAGAGATGTCCAGTGGAGCTGTGTGGGCTACTGTGCTTGACTTGCAGTGGTAGTCACATCTTGCTGAACGCAGATCCAGGATACACAACCCATCCTTGACACATTTAATCACGTGGTTGTTGAATCAAAGCTACGGCTGCACAGAAACACTTGCCAAAGATCTAGAACCCAGTTCCGCTGTGATCTCACCAACTATCCAGTACAACGTTGATGGGCTCGCCCAGCATCCAAGTTGAACCTCGTCACTCGATGCACTGAGACTAGTGAAGATCGTTGGGATCAGGTCGAACCCTAGTTCCCGATTTGCTCACTGCTGCGCGTGACACGGTCTCGTCAGCAGCTGGCTCAGTGCCCTGATCGTGGTGCCACCGAATCGCGCACTAGTGTCCCCACTCCACGCACAAGTCCGCCAGGTGSTGTGAGGAATCGGTGGCTTGCCGAGTGCCGTCTTGCCGGTGTCCATCGACGTTGACCCGCACGACGTGACGATGCGCGCAAGGATGGGCGCGCGGTTTCCCTCTGGTCACGGCTTTTGCTTCAGTGTTGGATGACTGGGCGCCGCGTGGAGTCCGACTCTCCTGGGTTGTTGGTTGCGTTGGTTTGGTTTGTTGGTTCCTTCCTGCCTCGGTTCATTCCTTTTCTTTCGGACGAAAGCCAATAACCACTGCGCGTATCAACCATGCCGGGTGTGTGGGAAGCCGACAAGATCGCCGACATCGTCGTGCAGAGCGATGGCATCGCCGCGCGCAAGCCAGCCACCGTCATGGAGATTTTCCGCAAGACTGTGGACCGCCGTGGCTCCGGACGCGCCTTGTCCTTCAAGAAGGACGGCAAGTGGGTCGCGTACACGTGGAAGCAGTACTACCAGAACTGTATTCACTTTGCCAAGTCGCTCATCTCGCTCGGTGTGCAGCCGCATGACTGTGTCAACATCATCGGCCACAACTCGCCGGAATGGTTCTTCACCAACAACGGTACCATCGCCGCCGGTGCGGTCATCGCCGGTATCTACACGACCAACGGCCCAGAGGCGTGTCACTACATCTCGGAGCACTGTAACGCCAAGGTCGTCGTCGTCGAGAACAAGCACCACTTGGACAAGTACCTCAAGATCGCCGACCAGTTGCCAAGCCTCAAGGCCCTGGTCATGTGGGACGGTGAAGTCCCTCGGGATATCATCTGCCCAGTGCCAGTCTACGGCTTCCGTGACTTCTTGAAGCTCGGTGAGGACGTCGATGACGCGATTGTCGAGGAGCGCATTGCCGCGCAGCTCCCAGGTCACTGCTGTACGTTGATCTACACGTCGGGCACGACCGGTCCTCCAAAGGCCGTCATGATCTCGCACGACAACTTTACCTGGACGTCGTACTGTGTGCTCGACTCGCTCTACGGCGTGGACGAGACCGAGAAGAGCGTGAGTTTCTTGCCACTCTCGCACGTCGCCGCCCAGTTGCTCGACATCCACGTGCCAATGCACTTGGGTTGCGAGATCTACTTTGCCGGTCCAGATGCGCTCAAGGGTGCCCTCGTTGACATCTTGAAGGAGATTCGTCCTACATTCTTCTTCGGCGTGCCTCGTGTGTGGGAGAAGGTCATGGAGAAGATGCGTGAAATCGGTGGCAAGACCACGGGTCTCAAGAAGACCTTGGCCACGTGGGCCAAGGAGAAGGGTGCCGAGAAGACGGAGCGTGCTCAGTTCGGTGCTGATGGTCGCAAGTCGTTGAGCTTCCGTCTCGCTAACCGTATTGTGCTCTCCAAGGTCAAGGAGGCGCTCGGTCTCGAGAACTGCAAGCTCTGCTTCACCGGTGCTGCTCCTATTTCCGCTGAAGTCATCAACTTCTTCGGTAGCTTGGATATTCCAATTTACGAGATCTTCGGTCAGTCCGAGTGTACGGGTCCTCACTCGATCAACTTGCCAGGCAAGTGGAAGATCGGTTCGATTGGTAACCCTCTCCAGGGTACGCGCACGCGCATTGATCAGGTCACTGGTGAAATCCAGTACTCGGGCCGTCACATCTTCATGGGCTACCTCAACAACGAGGCTGCTACCAAGGAGACCTTGCAGGATGGCTGGCTCATGTCGGGTGACATTGGTCAGTTCGATGAGGATGGCTTCTTGCGTATCACTGGTCGTATCAAGGAATTGATCATCACGGCCGGTGGTGAGAACGTCCCTCCAGTGTTGATCGAAGACTCGCTCAAGGCTGAGCTGCCTGCTTTGTCCAACATCATGGTCATCGGTGACAAGCGCAAGTACCTCACGTTCGTCTGCACGTTCCGTGTCGACATGGACTCGAACGGCGCTCCAACCGACCGTCTCGACAACCTCGCCCTCAAGGCGGCCGCGGAAATCGGCTCGCCTGCTCGCACCGTCGAGGAAGCCATCGCTTGTGACAAGTTCAAGAAGTACATTGAAGCCGGTATGAAGCGCTCGAACGACCAGTCGACGTCGCGCGCCCAGCGAGTGCAGAAGTTCATCATCTTGCCACGGGACTTCTCCATTCCCGGCGGTGAGTTGACGCCAACGCTTAAGCTCAAGCGTTCGGTCGTCGCCAAGATGTACGCTGCTGAAATCGACTCCATGTACGAAGAGTAAATGCCACGCGTAAATAAAATGTGTGTTCTGTCTATCAAATCAACCACTTTGTTCCCGCACAAAAACCTCCTCTGTGTATGATGAGGATTTGGCGCGCGGCATCCAGGAGTCATCCGGAACGCGTCCGGCGCAAATCACTCGCACGGCGTCCGGGAGGCGTCCAGAAGTCGTCCGGAACTTCCCACTGCTGTCCTCCACAAGGGCTTAGTCCACTTCATCCACTGAGGGTGTCCACACAGTGTGGTTGGGATGGACGAGTTATTAGACCCACTTCAACATTGCTCCACTTGTGCTTGAAGCTACTGTTTGGATTGTTTAGTCTACTCTAGTCTATCGTTTCGTCGCAAAGAGCGTTCGCTCGTTCTGTGTGTTAGCATGAAGCCACACCAGTCGAAAGTCCGTGAACGATGGTGCAAGGATCTGCTGGACTTGCTCGATAGCGCCGTCTACAGCCTGTGGTGTTGGTCGCTTCCCTAGCTTGAGGGTGAGGATGGCGGTGGCTTGTGGCTTGAGAAGTGGAGCAGCTTGTAGAATCAGCGCCGCCATTTGCGCCACACGCACGTTAATATCACAGACACACATTGTAAAGCGTTCCATATCGCGTAGCTGCTCCAGTGCGTCTTCTAAGAGCATTTGAAGATGTACGATTGGTCGATTAGTCGTCTCGATGGTCAGCTCCCCAGGGTCCACAGCCACGACACGTGCTCCATTGTCCACAAGACACTCGGTCCAACCGCCAGGTGAAGCTCCGACGTCAAGCACGTGGTCGCCAGGACACAAAGATACATGCCGAAGACTCTCCTGCATCTTGAAGAAGGCACGACACGGCGCTTCAGACCGGAATCGAATCTGCAGCGAGTCATCCACCAACGTGATGGGCTGCCGCTTGCCGATCCCAAAGAAGAAAAGCGGAGAGGTCGAGGCCTGCGTCGTGACGAAGAGCTCATGGGTATACTGTGTCGGATGCGTCTGGATGCCATGCTCGACCAGCACTTGCGTCATCTTGCTCTGGAGTTGTCGAGGGTGTGCCACCACCCGAATCACCACGTTCTGTGTCGAACATTCGTCTCGAAAGACCTGTGACTGCGGGATCCAGTCGGGATCCGAGCAGCACCCATCCAACTGATAGATCCGATGTGCTGCGATGCGTCCTTGCCCCATTTCGCGGTCAATAGCTCGCCGCAACGCCGCATTTTGCTGATACAACGCGGTAGAGTCCGTCGAATGAGTCTCGCTTTGCACGTAGACCAACGGCGAGACCACAGTTAGAACCCGAGTGCGCGCATTGTTCACTAGCAGCGACTGCGCTCGAACACTGAAGCGCTCGAGCTGAGTCTCTTCACAGTGGATCGCCACACACGGCACAGAGAGTCGTGGCGCGTCCATCGTGACGTCCATCCACAAAGCCCATCCAGCCATGCGCAAGTGGCTACGTGATGTGGTCCACACACCGTCCTACCTTGCATGCCACGGTCTCCGCTAATGAACGCAGCCATCAAAGCTGCATGTCCCACGCATCTGGGCGTAATCCAGCGCATCCGATCGCGCGCCAGGTGTTTGCCGCGGCGACGCAAGTGGCTGCTTCTCCCGCTGTCATCCGGTTGACTCAACAGAGCACGAGAAATCGATTGATGCACATGGCGCGCTCTATTCGAATCCATTTGCCTTCTGGTATGGCTGGGGCTTTGTAGGAGGGCGCTGTATTCGTCTGCGTTGCCTTTTCTTGCACGACCAATCGCCGGCGACGTTGGCGCTAGGACCTGAAGTGCACTTCTTCAGCCGCCTCGCAAGAATGCAGAGGCCTTCGACGCCCCGACAGAGACATCGCAATGGCTCGCAGCGCTCCTCCTCGTTGCAGTCGCGTTCGTCCAGCGAAGCCACGTTCTTCTCGCCTCGCCAGACGTCGCCCAAGAACAGAAGACATCATGAGGAGACACGAGGGGATGCGCAACACTTCTACTCGCTGCGAGCGTGGAAACGCTGGTGCCTTGGTGCGATTCTGCGCTGGGAACTCGTCCTACGCGCTGTGTTTGTCGAGATCCCAACGATGGTCTTTCATCGCATCGAAGGTCTAGACAAGGTCGTGGCCTTCTTCTTCGTCTACGTCATGTTGCAAGCGCTCGCGATTCTCTGGGGCTTCCTCTTCAACGTCGGCGCTATCCTCGGAGACAACATGATCAGCATCCTCATGATGCCGTACGTGCAAGCCATCTGCGTGTTACTGACCCATGTGTCTGTAATCGGCATTGTGCTCTCGTTCGGTCGTGCGACGTGGATTCTCACCTGGCAATCGACGCAGAACTTCCCCATGATCCGCCGCATCATCGCGCACGAGTGTCGACCGCAGTCCGTCATCGTCGTCGCTGCTTTGCCCATGCTAGTGCTGCTTCCAAGCTTGATCATCGTCCCGATCGTGTGTGCGCAAGCTGAAGACGAYATGGGCTCGTGGACCCACGCTGTGTGCAAAGAGAGTTACCTTAAGTTCGTGACCGACAAGCACCCAATATTCCAGCGCTCGCTGCGTCTCGCCACCAACATTGCGATTTGGCAGTTCATCCAAGCGTGCTTGGAGATTCTTCCTCGCTGGCGAGCTGGGCTCTCTGAGCTTTCGATGCTGACAACGTTCGTTCTTGGTGGCTTACTCTTCACTTTGAACAGCGTCGGTGTCGTGTGGGGCTTCGAATGGCTTGCTCGTCATGTCAAGTACCATGCCACGCCGCTGAGTGATCTTACGGCTGCGCAATGGGAACTCTTTGGCCTGGGTTTGCTCACCGCGTGGATTCTGTGGTTCCTCTTCTTGACCTGGTGCACATCGGACAGTCGTTTTGAAGGCAAGGGCAACCAGCGCAGACTTGTGGGGTTCTTCGAGCGCCTGAAGTACACATTCGTCGTCGGCCAAGCCATCATCTTCTTCCGCGCTTGCGTTCATCCAGATATGGGCTTCGTGCACGCTCAACTTGAGCTGACGATCATCAACTTGCTGCTTCCATCCATCTATGTCATCTCGCTCGTCGTGCTTCGCATGATGACGCAGATTAGCTGGACGTCGTTGACTCTGAACGGCCCGGTTTCGCTAGTCCTCGCCAGCGGGATCTACGTCGGCTCCAAGATGACACAGCGTCCTCACTCATTCTTCGTGGTCGCGTTGTTCCTCTTCGAAGTTTCCTTGCGAACCACCGACGCAGTCTACACGCTGAGCCGAAAAGGACGCGTGCCGCAATTGCTGCAGCAGATGCTTCAGAAGACAACCGCATCGATTCGAAAGCCACCAACAGGCCACGGCCTGATGAAGAAGATGGTCATGCTCGCCTTCATTGTGCTCTTTGTGTTTGTCGCCGTGCTCGCTGGGTTCAGTGTGCTCTCGGTGCTTCAAACGAATGCCAAATGGTTCCCAGACGCCACTTCGATCGTCTTCCATGACGAAAGTACGGTCGAAATCCATCACACAGCGATCGTCAAGCTCCATCTCGGCCTTGCCAACACGACAAACAAAGCTATGCACGTCGATATCCCTCGATACGCAAGCTGCTCAAACAACTGGAACGGATTGGACATCGTCGACTATGCTCTGCTTGCCGAAGCCGCGTACTTCGATCCGTTGTCGCTTGATATCGAGCGTTTTGTGTCCACCGTCTTCAACCACGACCTGGGCGAAATCGTGATTCGACTGCCAGCGTTGAACACCAAGACAGGCTCCAAGCTCGACTTTTACGAAGCCTTCATCCCGTCACTCAACACGAGCGTCATCTCCGTGCGAGGCACTGACATCTGGCGCTTCACCGACTTTATCGAGGATGTCAAGA